>BPLQ01007428.1:0-83386 GCA_021605075.1 Caerostris darwini
TTTCACAGAAGGAATTCCTTCGTGATGCGATAAGTGGAATTTTCCTGGTAACACATCACAAAAACATGTTATATATTAATATCCATTGCAACATTTGTTTTTCAATTTTACCTGCCAGTTATTCTATCGAATGTATATTCATCTCAGAGATAAATGTGTCATACAATACCTATCGAATAATCTTAGCAACATTGAATTGAAAAGAAACAATTTATGTGAAACAAATAGTTTCATTAAAACCAAAAGAATTCTGACTAACTAAGCAATTATTCACGTAAAATGCACAGCAAAAGTCATTCCAAAATTCGGAATAGTATATCAATAGAGGCGATTAACATCTTTTGTTCTGGTTGGTAGCATGTAGTTTTTCATTTCATGCCAACGAAAGAGTTTTCTGAAAGCTCCATTTGGCGTTGCCTAATTCTGCAACAAACAGATGAGAAAAGTTAAAATAAAAAAAAGGAATTTCTGTCCCTTGTTAGTGTTAGTACCCATTGTGTCGAGCTCTAAATTAATATGTTCGTGTTTTGTTGCCGACTAAGAGGATTATGTTGAGATCTACGAGTTTCTTGTTTCTATCTCTCTAGGACATGAAAGGGGGTTCTTAAAAAGTACACGGTATTTGTAACTGTGTAACTAAAAGCTAAAAAAAAGTAGACAGACTTGCTTTTTGTGTAACTAAATCGCGTTTGCTATTTTTCGTCGGTATATTCGCTTAAGCTTATTTGTGTCATTTATGAAGTAAATACCTTAAAACCAAGTTGTGTTTATGGTATTTCATTTTCAAGCTGTAGTAGTAAAAGGCTTAGCATCTATTTGCAAAGTGGGGTAAATGGATTTTTTTTTCTGTTTGTAGTTACTAATTAAATTTTGGGTAGATAGTTACAACATAATGTAATTTTTCAATGCCTAATACATTTCTATTGTTCAGTAAAAACAGAGAAAAAATGTATTTGCAAACTAAATTTTGTTAAAATGTTTTTTTTTAATTACTAAAATAAAATGATAGATTTTATCATTTTTGCTCTATAATAACATGTCAGTTACTAGTCATATAAGAAGAAGAAGAAGTCATCAGAAGAATAAAATAAGTTCAAATTTGGTGAAATAAATTTCAATGAAGGAATTCCTCCGTGATGCTATAAGTGGCATTTTCCTGGTAACCCTTCGCAAAAACATGTTGCATGTTTAATTTCCATTGCAACATAATCATTATATTTTTACCTGCCAATTATTCTATCTAATGTTTATTCATCTCTGAGATAAATGCGTCATATAATACCTATCGAATAATCTTAGCAACATTGAATTGAAAAGAAACAATTTATGTGAAACAAATAGTTTCATTAAAAGCAAAAGAATTCTGACTAACTAAGCAATTATTCACGTAAAATACGACCAAAGTCATTCCAAAATTCGGAATCACATATCAATAGAGGCGATTAACATCTTTTGTTCTGGTTGGTAGCATGTAGTTTTTCATTTCATGTCAACGAAAGAGTTTTCTGAAAGCTCCATTTGGCGTTGCCTAATTCTTGCAACAAACAGATGAGAAAAGTTAAAATAAAAAAAAAAGAATTTTTATCCCTTGTTAGTGTTAGTGTCCATTGTGTCGAGCTCTAAATTAATATGTTTGTGTTTTGTTGCCGACTAAGAGGATTATGTTGAGATCTGCGAGTTTCTTGTTTCTATCTCTCTAGGACATGAAAGAGAATTGTTCTTAAAAAGTACATGGTATTTGTAACTGTGTAACTAAAAGCTAAAAAAAGTAGACAGACTTGCTTTTTGTGTTGTAACTAAATCGCGTTTGCTATTTTTCGTCGGTATATTCGCTTAAGCTTATTTGTGTCATTTGTGAAGTAAATACCTTAAAACCAAACTGTGTTTATAGCATTTCATTTTCAAGCTTTAGTAGTAAAAGGCTTAACATCTATTTGCAAAGTGGAGTAAATGGATTTTTTTTTCTATTCGTAGTTACAAATTAAATTTTGGGCAGATAGTTGTAAACACAATGTAAGCTTAATACCTAATACATTTTTCATGTACAGTGAAAATAGAATAAAAATGTGTTTCTGAAATATTAAAACAAAATGACAGATTTTATCATTTTGTTATGTGAATAAACAAAACGTAAATGGTGGCGCTTATCTCTGTCTAAAAGCTTCGCACAGATCCATTTGTTGCGAATTACTTCCCTGATGGCAGAGTAGCTAGCGCTCTAGCACTCGGTACCACAGGTTTCGCGTTCGAGTTCCGGCGATGCCATGGATGTTTATAGTGATTCGGAATCCATTTTAAACCGTAGGTCCAGGTCTAATAGGATCTTAGAGTGCTGTAGGGGTAGTGTTACTCGTGTCGGTAGTATATCTTCAAACGACACGTGCCACTTGGGTAGTATTAAATGTACTCGCTGGCATAAATGCTTGCTTATGGCATAAAGGTAACTTCTAAGTATTTTCCAGCTGCATTAGAAAGAAAAAGACTTCTCCAACAAGAATTCTCTTAATTTCTCTTCTAACTAGAAACTGTCTGACCGTCTAAAAACCGAAACTGTCTGCCTCAACGTTGTGTAAATGGTCTGATAAAGAAAGTAACTATCAAATTGAGAGTTAATTTCTGCCTTCATTTTTTATCTATTTTTCTCTTAGATATCGGAGTGATTGAAATTTTTAGACACCTTCGTAACCTATAGTTTTCTATTATGCCATATTTATACATTGCTTTTTTAGCATTGTAAATTTCAAAGCAATGTGTTTTTCCTACTACTACACCACATTATATCACTGTGCCTAGAGCTGAGTTGCCCCTTTATAATTTGGGAATGATGTGGGTGAGAAGTCTGATTGGGCGTTCTAGGACGTTCTAGGGTCATATGAAATCGGAAACTACGGCTTAAAGTAGATTTCGAACCATTACAAACATCCATAGCACCGCCGGGATTTGAACCCGAAACCTGTGGTATCAACGCCAGTGGCTCGGCCACCCGGCCTCTGTAATGAGTCTGCCGGAGAGAAAGCTGCCAGATGACCAACTGGCTAGCGCTCTGGCTTTGGTATCACAGGCTTCAGCTTCAAATCCTGGCGGTGGCATGGATCTTTGTGAGTGGTTCGGAATCTATGTTAAACTGCAGGTCCAATAATTAGCCTAATTATGTCTAATTAGACTAGAGTATGCACAAAGTGACTGTAGAGTGACAAATGAAACCAAATCAGGTGAGAAATATAAAAATAAACTCAAACATGCCCCTGGCATTTTAGTGACATATATGTGAAAACGTATTTCCATTGGAAGGGGTGACCATTTGAATTGGAAAACATTGAAAACATGCATACCCCACAATATATACATTTTATATATTGTGGCAATAAATACATAATTAAAAACTTCTCTGTTATTTTTTATTTTTCCTTTCCTGTATGCGTTACCATTAAAAATGCGCAGGACTCAATATTTCACAATATTCCCAGATATTCCCAAGCCAGCTCTTCGATACCCTACAGTAGCAGTAAAAAAAAGTATCCACCTCCTTTTCTCGTTACGGTATAAATAAACGTTTATTTTGAAGCCCGGTCTTGTTGCGATTTAATTAGACGAGCGATCCAACGACCCGAAAATGGAATGAACGAGGAGCTTATTAAAGGGTGAATGCATTTTCAATTACTCCGGAATGTTCCCAAATTCAATTACCTATTAAAGAGCTGCGTTTTATGGATTTTCTCCGGAGAAAACCCCACCGCCGGATAATAGTCCGGCATTTATCCGTCCTCTTTCCCGGACCTTTTCTGCATTTTCTTCCCCTCTTTTTTTTTTTTTTTTTTTTTTTTTTTTTGATCCGGAGAATAAATTTCCCTTCTGGTTATACTACAACGACTCGATCGATCGGAAGTTGGAATACTTTTATTTCTGGTTTAATAAAGAAAAATGCAAATTTTCTGTTTCGTTCTTATTATATTTGTGGGGGAGAGATTGGGGGGGTTGGCCGGCCATAATTAAAAAGAAATAGTTGTATTTTTATGGAATTCTTTTCGAGTGTTTTTTTTCTTTTTCGTTTTCTTTTGATAATTGGTACGTGTAATGCTTTTAATGAAAATTTACCAGCGTCATGTTTTCTGATAATGATTATGGAGTTAAGTTGTATTTTTTTATATGTGATAATTCGTTTTTTATTAATTTTTTTTTTCTTGAAATTTATGGTTCTTGTTATTGATTTTGCGGCTTCGGAAAAAAAAAAAAAATGTTTTATAAATTAAGGTGCATGTTAAGTTTTTGTATTTTGATAAAGAAATTCTTGAAGTTTTCGGAAAGTAGCATAAAAGATTCTCACAAAATGTAGCCATTTATTATTATCTAGTCGCATTTCATGTACCTGGAATATTTTCTTCTCTCTCTCGAAGACTGTGATACTGATTTATTATATTTTCTGGGAAAATAATAAATATCTTTTTTTTTGAGACTTGGATTAGTTTTTAATGAAATTTTTATACGTTCATTGATACATTTTTAAGCATTTATTTATACATTTTTAAGCATTTATTTATACATTTTTATGCATTTATTTATACATTTTTATGCATTTATTTATACATTTTTATACACTCATTTATACATTTTTATGCATTTATTTATACATTTATTTATACATTTTTATATAGTCATTTATACATTTTTATACATAATTTCAGCTTAATTTTTTTTTTAATTTTTCTATATTTTTAATTAAAGAAAATGTTAAAAAGTAAGGGCTTCAAGGATAAAAAAGCAAGAATATTAAAAATATTTTCGTACATTTATTTATACATTTTTGTACATTCTTTTATACATTTTTTTACATAATTTCAGCTTAAATTAATTCATTTTTTTAAAATTCTCTGTATTACTAGAGCAAATGTTATATAACGTAAGGGTTTCAAGGATAAAAAAGAAAGAATATTAAAAATATTTTTATATATTCATTTATACATTTTTATACATTCATTGATACATTCTTATACATTCATTGATACATTTTTATAAATTTATTTATACATTCATTTATATATTTGTTTAAATTCGTTTATACATTCATTTATACATTTTTATATAAAATTTAAGCTTGAATTTATTTTAATTCTCTGTATTTTTAACTAGAGTATTAAAAAGGAAGGGTTTCAAGGACAAAAAACCCAAGAATGTTATACATATTTTTATATAATAATTTAATCATCCTCGCAGAGCTTATCATATTAAAAAATGTATAAATACATGTTTTATTTTCTTCAAAATGAAATTTCTGTTTATATCAAATTATAGATACGATGATTGATTGATCAATGGTGATAAATTGGAAGGAAATTTTTAATTGAATTTATCAACTATCGGAACCGATATCTCTTTTCATGGTCTGTTTGCATGACCCTCTTGCATGGTCTTCTTGCTCTTTTTAATTAATTTAATACTGCAGATAAAATTGCTGTATTAAATTAATTAAAAATAGCAATGATGATAGTGCTTTGCAGTTAAACGTATTTAACTTGAATTTGTATATTTGCAAGATTTGTTTTGATAATGCTTTTCTACACATATGAATATTATTTTTAATCTATAATATTAGAAATATTAAGTTCGCTGACATTTAATGGATATGTGCAGTTAGGTTAACTATGTGTCCCAAATTAAGACAAATATGTGGTTTAAAAACGTTTGGTATGTGGTAAAACGTTTGATATACTGGTTTAATAGATAATAATGAGAAATATTTAATTAAAAAAAGATGCAGTTTGCTGACTTTATCTAAAGAAAATTACCTAAATAAACACTATAATTATCTGTACTAATAGAGAAAATATTAAAAAGTAGAGTTTCAAGGAAAAAAAAAGCAAGAATATTAAAAATATTTTTATACATTCATTGAAACATTTTTATACATTTATTTATGCATTTTTAAACATTCATTGAAACATGTTTATACATTTATTTAAACATTCATTGAAACATTTTTATACATTTATTTATACATTTTTAAACATTCATTGAAACATGTTTATACATTTATTTATACATTTTTAAACATTCATTGAAACATTTTTATACATTCATTGATACATTTTTATGCATTCATTTATACATTTTTGTACATAATTTCAGCTAAATTTTTTTTAATTCTCTGTATTTTTAACTACAGAAAATATTAAAAAGTAAAGGTTTCAAGGATAAAAAAGCAAGAATATTAAAAAAAAATTTGTATGCATTCATTTATACATTTGTATGCATTCATTTATACATTTGTATACATTTATTTATACATTTTTGTACTTTTCGTACATTTTTATACATAATTTCAGCTTAAATTTTTTTTTTAATTCCCTGTATTTTCAATTAAAGAAAATGTTAAAAAGTAAGGGTTTCAAGGATAAAAAAAGCATGAATATTAAAAATATTTTTATACATTCGTTTATACATTTTTATACATTTATTTATACATTTTATGTACATTCTTGTATACTTTTTTGTACATTCATTTATACATTTTTGTGTATAGATTTATACATTTTTGCACATTCATTCATACATTTTTGTACCTTCATTTATACTTTTTTATGCAAAAATATATAAATGAATGCACAAAAAACTGCAGCCGTACTGCATTCTAAACTGTGGCAGAAAAAGCACAATAATCTGCCAACACGTAAGCAACTTGATACATCGAATGGTTTCAAATTCGACAAAAATACTTTTTTGTCACTCTCCTCCTTTCTCTTTTTTTCCCCCACTCCAATAGAGGGTCAAAGACGTTTTCATAAGTGTTACAACAATATTGTGACAAAGATTTCTGGGGGCGAGGTAAATCCCTACTTTTTCTCCCTGCTAGATTCTGTTTTTAAACACCGAGCAGTTGTAAGAGCTCCGTAATGCCTTTGTTTATCTCTCTCTCTCAAAATAAACTCAAAGTTTGAAATCAAACAAAAGGAGAGGGGACTTCTTTCATCTCGCACAAGTTATCTGATACAAAGAGGGGAGGATGTCTTTTCTTTTTCGTTTGGTGCTCCCCGTGACATCTTCCTCCACCCTTCGAATCGTTTGTGGTGGTATTTGAAGTTACACTGTAGTAGATGGTTTTATATTTGGACACACTGCTGTGCTCTTTCCCCATGTGGACCGTTGAATTGTAAAGGATGAGTCCACTACAGGTGATGGCTGAAGATTTTCCGATTCAGGGATTTATTGCTTTACCCTCTCCCCCCCCTTGGGAATTTAAGTGGATTAGTCCCCGCGAGAAATATAATATTAGAAAAGATTTTAAATTTACAGAGGATAAGACAGTACAGGAGGATTTCTAAAGAATAGATTTTATCTGACTGAAATGTTGACCACATTATATACTACTGTGCCCAAAATGTCAGACCCAATTTTTTTTTTTTTCAAAAACTTTTTATTTACTGTCTATTTATTTTATATCAGTAAAATGCGCATGCATCTAATATAGAATAAATCTAATTATTATACTCCCCCCACATTTTTTTACGTCTTGAGCAGGTTTTGAAATAGAATGTAAAATAAAATTCTCTTAGATAAAATCCTAACATTTACCTATCTTATTCTAAATTGAATATTTGCCCTAATCCATAAAAACCTGCTCAAAATATAATGGAATTTCAAAAACCAACAGCGTATTCATTAGTGTCTCCTGTTTAAACCTGTAGAATAACCCTTTTTTAACGAAATTAATATTTTTCTTAATTTTTTTATATCGTAAGTCGATAGTAATGTATACTGCATATTTTCTCACTTGGATACCATATATACATCTAATCTAGCACAAATCTAGTCCATCACCTAAATCCAAACCCCACACCATTTGTAACTACTTCCGGAAATATTTGTTTAAACCTGTAGAATAACCGCCTTTTTTAACTAAATTTACATGATTTTTCTTGATTTTTCATATCTTAAGTACAAAGTAATATATACGGCATATTTCCCTTTTATCTTCACTTGGATACCATATATACGTCTAATCTAGTCTATCACACACGCACACGCATCACACTCTATTAATGCCTCCTGAAATATTTATTTAAACCTGTAGAATTTGTTTCTTTTTAACTAAATTAATTTAATTAATACGCTTTTATTAGCTTCACCTGTATGTTTGTATGTATGTATGTAACTGACTTTTTCCCCTGGAGATCTGTTTCTCCTCATATACACTATTTAAGCTGCAAAGAAACATTTACAGGCATCTTTCAGAAAGAAAACAGTTGATTCTTTTTAATACGCTTTTATATTAGTTTCACCTGAATGTTTGTTTGTTTGTTAAACTAAAAAGTAAAAAAATAAATTAATAGTTTAAAAAAAACTGAAAAACACGCTTTTAGAGTTAATCAAACTAAAAAGTAAAAAATAAATTAATAGTTTAAAAAAACTAAAAAACACGCTTTTAGAGTTAATCAAATTAAAAAGTAAAAAATAATTGTTAACATAAGAATAAAATGACGGACGAGAAAATGAATGTCACTGTTCTAAAAGCGTGTGGTGTTCGATATCAATCGTTATAATTTTTCATTAGTTTCATTCCGAAATGCAGAGTTAGTTTTAAAATGTCATACAAAGCACCCCACGCTTTCAGAACAGTGACATTCATTTTCTCGTCAGTCATTTTATTCTTATGTTAACAATTATTTTTTACTTTTTAATTTGATTAACTCTAAAAGCGTGTTTTTTAGTTTTTTTAAACTATTCATTTATTTTTATTGAAGTTTCATTTCTTAAGTATATAGTATTATATACTACATATTTTTCATTGCCCTTTCTTGAATACCATATATACATTTAATCTAACGATGTAGTCAATCACAGACACACACACTCTATTTGTGCCTCCTGCAATTTTTGTTTAGACCTGTAGAATAATCCTCTTTTTAACTAAATTAATATAAATTATATCTTAAGTAGATAGTTGTATATACTGCATATTTTTCTTTGCTCTCCCGTGGATACCGTATATACTTTTAATATAGCATAGTCTAATCCATCACCTACACCCACAACACACTCCATTTGTGCTTCCTGAAACTTTTTTTAAATCAGTAGATAAACTCTTTTTTTAACTAAATTAAAATCCTGATTTTTCATATATTAAGAAGATAGCAGTATATACTGCATATTTTTCGTTGCCCTCATTTGGATATCTATATACGTGTAATCTAGTTTATCACACACGCATGCATCACACTCTATTTGTGCCTCATGAAATCTACAGGTTTAACCTTTATCTACAGGTTTAAAATAACCTTTTTAATAAATTAATGTGATCTTTCTTGACTTTTAATACCTTAGATAGTAGTAAATGCTGCACATTTTTGCTTTATTCTCATTTGGATATCATATATACACCTAATATAGCACAAGTCTAGTCTATCACCCACTCCACACTCCATTTGTGCCTCCTGAAATTTTTGTTTAAACCTGTAGAATATTATTAGTTAGTTGTTTTATTAAATTAATATATTTTTATTTTACGCATCTTAAGTAGATAGTAGTATATACAGTTTATTTTTCTTTGTCCTCACCTGGATATCATATATACATGTAATCTATCGCAAATCTAGCCCATCTCCTGACCCACACGATACTTCATTTGTGCCATCTGAAATTTCTCTTTAAACCTGTAGAATAACCCTCTTTTTATCTAAATTAATATGATAGTAGTATGTACTGTATATTTATCTTTGTCCTCACTTGGATGCCATATATACATCAAAACTAGCGCAAATCATATCCGTCAAACACACACACGCACACACAAAGTTCCTTTTCTTGGTTCTGCAGCAGTTTTTATAAAACTTGCAAAATAGCAATCTCTAAAAACGAAATCGCAATTCATAAAATTTACCTACCGTAAGTGATTCTAAATTGATTATGCGTTCTCATCTTATGCTAAAACACCTTTCCTCCCCATAAATATGTATTCCCATCTTCTACTATAACTTCCCTAAATCCTTTACTAAAACCAAAACCCTCTACAAATCGAATACAACTCTAAAAAGCATCCTCAAAATCGAATCCAACTTCAAGAAGAAGAAAATAAAAAACGCCTCATATCCATTTAGGTCTCTCCACGATCTTTCCGCGCGATGAAATCCACCATCTTTGTCGTGTTCCGGAAAGATAACTGGCATCACCTGTTGCGTCCTCGGCGATCGATACCACACACCTGGTTCTACCCGGGCCTCGACGCTAATTTTAGATTCGCCTGCGCCTTCGAATCTTGCATATTCAGGCGGCCTGAATAATGGAAGAGTTGCATTCGCAGCAACATCCCATTGAGATAGTGTTGCGCGCGTTGATGGTTCTTGTTTTAATCATTCAGATTGCACATGGAGACACTGCTTTGGCGTCGTGTTTCCATGTTTGCAATGCTTTATTTGGCTAGATGAAGTAAAGATCAGTGGAATTTTAAATGCGTTTTGATTATTGAAATTAGAGTGAAGCATAGTTTGCATTAGTTGAATAAGCTATATTAAAAGTTTACAAAAGGAGTGCATATAATATTGTAATCACGTTTATGTTTTAAAGCACTGTTTTGATTTAGATCGCATCGAATTTAAATGTTGGTTAATTTTTTTGACAGTAAGGGACTGATTTAATAAGGTTATTAATAGAGTGTGTGTTAAGATTAATATTGTGCTAATAGATATTGATTAAATAACTGTTTTTGAATAATATTAAATTAACATTATTCAAATTTTTAATGTAATTAGAGTTGTTTAGAAAATGAATTGTTGTTTGGAGTAAATCACAGTTTGCATTAGTTGAATAAGCTCTATTAATAGTTTTACAAAATGAGTGCATGTAATATCGTAATCATGTTTTTGGACGCCAACGTTTTTAAACACACTTTTGATTTTGATCGCTTCAAATTTAAATGATAGTTAATTTTTTGAAAGTAATGGATTAATTCAATGAAGTCATTAATATCGTATATGTTAAAATTAGTAATGTGTTAATACTTATTAAATAACTTTTTGAATATTATTAAGTTATTGTTCATATTTTTAATGTATTGTGCTTATTATTGTGAATTCTAGGCTTTTTGCTCCAATGATCCAGATTGTTCGCAACAACTTCCATTGAGATAGTGTTGCGCTCGCGTGTGTGTTGATGGTTCTTGTTTTAATCATTCAGATTGTAGCATGGCTTTGGCGTCGTGTTTCCATGTTTGCAATGCTTTACTTGGTTACATAAAGTGGAATCAGTGGTATTTTAAATGCGTTTTGGTTATTGCAATTAGAGTTGTATAGAAATGGAGTGAAGCAATGTCTAAACAACTCTAATAATGGAATGTTTAATTTGCATTAGTTGAATAAGCTATATTAATATTTTTACAAAATGCGTGTATCGTAATCATGTTTTTGGTGTTATTGTTTTAAAGCACTCGTTTGATTTAGATCGAGTCAAATTTAAATGTTGGTTAATTTTTTGAAAGTAATGGATTAATTCAATAAGGTCATTAGTATCGTGTGTGTTAAAATTATTATTATGCTAATTAAACTTTATTAAATAACTTTTTTTTAATAATATTAAATTAACATTATTCAAATTTTTAATGTATCGTGCTTGTTATTGTGAATTGTAGGTTTTTTTGCTCCAAAAATCCAGATTGTTGCTCGGAAACAAAGTTAATATTTGATAATTTTTATTAATACTTTGAAACTAGTAAATGTTTTTGAATGAATTCATAATATTTATTAAATTAAGCATACACATGTATTTTAACTTCCTGATGATAATAATCATCTAAATAAATATATCTAATGCAGATTTCATCATAATTGTTGCCAGGATCTCCTTGCGTATACGCGTTAAAGTTTTAAGAAACCAATGGAAGAGTTGCATTCGCAGCAACATCCCATTGAGATAGTGTTGCGCGCGTTGATGGTTCTTGTTTTAATCATTCAGATTGCAGCATGGAGACACTGCTTTGGCGTCGTGTTTCCATGTTTGCAATGCTTTATTTGGTTACATAAAGTAAGGATCAGGGGAATTTTAAATGAATTTTGATTATTGAAATTAGATTTGTTTAAAAATAGAGTAAAGCACAGTTCGCATTAGTTGAATAAGCTCTATTAATAGTTTTACGAAATGAGTGTATATATTATATCGTAATCATGTTTATGTTTTACAGCACTGTTTTGATTTAAATCGCGTCGAATTTAAATGTTGGTTAATTTGTTGAAATTAATGGATTAATTCAATAAGGTATTGATATTTATGTGTTAAAATTATTGTTATGCCAATTAATATTTATTAAATAACTTTTTTGAATAATATTAAATTAACATTATTCAAATTTTTAATGTATGGTGTTTGTTATTGTGTATGTAGGCTTTTTGCTGCAAAAATTCAGATTGTTGCTCGGAAACAAAGTTGTGTATTTAAATGTTTGTAATACTTCATTTCTTCTTCTTTATTGCAGCATTCAAATAAGATAACGACTTGTTTACCATATACCATTTGATTAGACAGAAATAATGTTTAAAATCAGTAAAATGTGTGTTGAATCCATAATTTTCTGAAAATAGGAAAAAAAAATTCACATTTCCAATTTAAGTCTTTCTAATATTTGAAATTGAAGTCTCTTAAAAGTTTTATAAAATTGATGTCCTATCAATATTTACAATTATTTATTACTTAAAATGTACTACAAGTTTCTATTTTTACATAAATACTATTTTATTCATAACATAAAAATATGTTTCCCCGACCCACAATGAAGAGTAGAGAAAAAATAACTTTATATCGTGAATTATAGCACATCTTCTTACATTTACAATGCGTTTCATTGTAAATGTAAGGAGATGTACTATAATTCATAATATATATCGTGAAAGATGAGAATTCATCGAGATTCATGATGAGTAAGATGAAGAATTCATGATGAATAAAATGAGAATTCACGATGCATCATCGTGAAAGTGAGGATTCATATCTCCAATAACAAAGTGTTGTTAATTTTAATGCATACTTGCGAAGTAGTATTTGCTATCTGAGTCATACTCACTATGAGGAAACGTTGTTATTACTTACAATTGAGATTAGACATCGTGACGACATTTCAATTTAGAACAAGCAGTCCTAGGAATGTCAACTGAGGGTTTACATACTCCTTCTCTTCCTCGAGCTTGCAAGACGCTCAGGAATTAATTTCTGTTAGATGGGCCGGTGTTACATTCATTATTGATTCAGTGTAAGTTTTAGGAAAGTGTTTGGCACTAATTCATTGACGTGTTGTTACCCATTTTGGAGACCTGACGACCAATTGGCTAACGCTTTGTCCTTTGGTATCACAGGCTGCAGATTCGGATCCTGGCCGTTGCGTGGATGTTTCTTAGTGGTTCAGAATCGCACAGTGATGTGTTGTGGTGCAGTAGTAGTTGTGGTTTGGAATCGGGGCCTGAATGGCTGAGTGTCTAGCGCTCTGGCGCTCGGTGCCACAGGTTTCGAATTCGGGTTCCGGCGTTTCCATGGATGTTTTTAGTGGTTTGGAGTCGTAGGTCCCGGTCTCATATGACGGTAGAGTGTTACAGAGTTTAATAAGACTTTTCTTCCGCATCAATCCCAAACTATATAGGGGCAAGTCAGCTCATTGACTAGGCACATTGATGCGGTGGTGTTATAGGCACATGATGTGGTATGGTGTAATAGTAATGGTTCGGAATCCACGTGAAACTGTAAGTCTCGGTCTAATTAGCCCAAAATGTGAAAAAAAATACATAAGAGTGGCAAACTAAACCAAATCGAATCCAACAGAAGAACTTTCTGGACCACATATTTGTTTCATGATACTTCCGCCATAGACATGATATTACTTTTCTATCGAAGCTGTGAAATCCAACTAACTATCTGCTAAGCTACTCCAATCCCATATTTGAAGTCTTTCAAGCTCATGTGTTAAGTAAATAATTCTAATAGTTTCTGTTTTGAAGTTATTAGAATTATATATAGAATTATCCAATAGTATATTATAATTGATAAATGTAAAATACATGAAAGGCAACTTGGAATATGTATTCTGTTTTCTTTCTCTGAACAGTTTATTGCTTATTTTAAATTCTAAAAAATAGGGCTTGATGGATGATTGACAAGGGGTCTGGTGTGAGGTATCATATTTTCGAGTTCGAGTACCGGTCGTGCCATGGATGTTTGTAGTAGTAATCCACTTTAAGCTGTAAGTTCCAGTCTAGCATGACTGTAGAGTTTTGGGCATAGGGCTGACAGGCAACCCTACTCGTAATAAGTCACCGTTATGGAGCCAAGTCAGACTTTTACCTACGGGTGCTCCATCACAGCAGAATCTGCCCCCTTCTTCCATGAAACCATACAGATTTTGAACTTGGTCTAGATGTTGCTGTTTGCCAAGTGAGATAAAAAACAACAACAACAAATCAGATCAAAAATATTATATATTTGTGTTAAAGGAAAACCTTTATTTTAATATGTATATGGACCAACAAATTGAACTTAATTTCCATTTCATCGAATTGAATATTAAAATTCTAACGAATCATTACCGAAAATTATGTAATTCTTTTTTCTAAATGGGGATTCTTAGTGCTTTAAAAACATTAATTAAAAACTGAATTGAGAATACTAACCATGAAAATTACTTCCATTCCATCCAATAGAAAATCATACTATGTAAATTACAACGAAAAGAATGAAGGATCATCTAAAAACAAAAATTATTTTATCAGAACTTGGCATATTAAAATACTTTCCTCTGAAGGGAAGAAGTAAGTTTATTAAAATACAAACAATAAAATGAACCTAATTTCCATTTAATCTGGCAGAATATTCAAATCGCACTATGCAAATTTATTACTGCGATGATAAGTCTTTAAATGGATTCTAGGCAATCTGACTGAATCAAAAGGTGGATCCCACCCTTTCCCCTTAAGTTTATCGTCTGACTTCCCCTCTCCCCAGTCTTTATTTCCCTAATTGTGCGGTATCCGAGCGCAAACCTCTGTTCCCCATCCATTTAACCTTGACAGGTATCACCATCAGCCCCCCACTCCATTGCCTATGCGCCCCCTGAGATTTCCAGATCTATTTCCCACCGACAAGTGCTGGGGGTAGATAAGAATGTCTTATTCAGGATGCTGTATTGTGTCGTTTTGTTTGTGAATGGGAGGAGAAAATCGTTCGCGCCAATTAAATTGTTTCTTTTGAGTAGATTTCGGTTGTCGTGCTTTTTAACGATGAGGATTGTGAATTCAGTGAATAATTCCATAGGTTTGTACATTTATAAAAGGAGCAATTGTTTTTTGAAAATCATAGTAAACACTTAGATCATGATACTTAAAATATTTATATATTTTTTGTTATTTTAATTGATATAAATATCTTGAGTAGATATAAAATTAATTAACAAAACTGCAACTAGAAACTGCCCAAAACTTATATAAAATTCCTTTTGTTGCTGGGGTTTAATTCTTTCTTATTATTAGTTTTACAAGTATATTTTTTCTCCAATCAAAACATTTGATTATTTTGTCATTTATCAGCAGAAAAGCAAAATTTTATAGCAAATCTGGCGTTACCCAAGGTGTTGTGGAGGACGCTTATTACACTATACTTACTAGAGGAATGCAGTAATGCCTTTAGGGAAGGTCTTCAAGATATATACTTTTGCATATGTGAGTTGTATTACTAAAAACTGGGGAGCTTGGAAAAAATTTAGAAATCAGACAGTCATTTCGATTCAATCTAAATTCTTTCGCAATTACCTCGGAATGTTATTTATTCCATTTTCTGAATAGTTAATGTAGATCTAATAAATAGTGTTTGGATAGAGTTGACTTGCTCCTTTATTGCCATGTAACTTTTTTTGTACATTAATGGATCGTGTGTTCTGTTTGCACTTCCCACGAATAGTCAATCTAATTATGGATGGGAGAGTAGTACTATACAGAGAACTTGCTTTGTCATATTGTAAAAACTCCTATAAATTCCCGCCAGGTAGCCTTACTATCGATACCAGAAGCTTATAACTAATTTCCTGGCATTCCCATGCTGGCAGATTTCTAGACAGGAGATTGTTTCTTTTTTTTTTACAGGGTAGGTTTGTCAAGCCAGTAAAAAAAAACAAAAAAAAAAAAAAAAAACAGAAACCATCTCGTCATATTAGACCGGGACTTACCGGTTAAAGTGGATTCCAAACTATTACAAACATTCATGTCACCACCGGGATTCGAAATCTGTGGCAACGAACGTCAGAGCGTTAGTTACTCGGCCATTAGTCCACCATGAAAAATGCAGATATATTTTTTAAATGGCAACCGTTGTAATTATGAATGAATTTTCCGTTTTATCAATAAGTGATTGAATATCAGAATTATATATAAGAGATATGAGAACCATATGCATATCATACATCAGAATAACGTCATATTGGATCATTATAAAAATGTTAAAATACAAATATTAATTCCTATAGTAATGCTTAGAGCATGTCTGCCTTTTTCTTCCATGCATCAACAGACTTATCATAAATTATGTACAATATCATAGAATAACAGAGATCTTTGTTGCTTTACGTATTATTCATGTACAAAAACATTAAATAATACATTTCAACAGCTATCTTCATCTGAATCTTCCTAGTTGGCACTTTACAATTGGTCCCCAAATAGAGTTACAGAATATATATGACGTATTTTACATTTTTCATTAAAAAACAATGAATCAATGCAGAATCTTGGTACCTATAATAATATTCAAATCAAACTCAAGCCACACAAACCAAATCTTTGCAAACAGATGGCTTCCTTCATAACCCGTTTCCCTTCGGCGTCTTCCATATTAAATGTGGACATGCGTAATCTTCAATTCCAGTCTTCCACCGACATGCCGAACCAGTCATCGACCGACTTCTCGAAGTCGAGGCGTCCGTGCTCCAGAAAAGCTTCCGATTAATAGCAACACGCGAGCGGCATGTTCTCAAAGCTCCTTGGCCATCTGTAAAACATTGCATCGGGCGTGTTGACTGGGATGCAAGTTCATTCCGAACCACTACAAACATCCAAGATACAGCCGGAACTTGGACCCGAAACCTGTGACACCGAGCGCTAATCAATCTGCCATCCGCTCCAATTTGCCATGCCAGATATTCTTTTTTTTTTAATAGCAGCCATTGTAATTGTGTAGGAATTTGCCATTTTATAAATAAGGGATTGCATATCAGAATTATATATAAGAGATATGAGAACCCTATATATAAATATATATCATATTGTATCATAATAATAATGTTAAAATACAAATAATAACCTCTATAGTAATGATACGTGCATGTGTACTCCTTTATACCATGCCTCAGCATACTTTTATAAACTGCGTACGATATTATAAAATAACATTAATCTTTGTTGCTTTATCTATTATTCATGCACAAAAACATTAAATAAATATATTTGAACAGCTATCTTCATCTGAATCTTCCTAGTTGGCCCATTGCAATAGAATTACTGAATATATTACAACTGTATTTTACATTTTTCATTGAAAAACAATGGATCAATACAAAATCTTGTTACATACTGTGACAAGATAACTACTGTAACATAATAATATTTAAAGCAAACTCAAGCCACACAAACCAAATCTTTGCAAACAGATGGCTCCCTTCATAACCTGTTCCCCTTCGGCGTCTTCCATATTAAATGCGGGACATGCGTAATCTTCAATTCCAGCCTTCCACCGACATGCCAAACCAGCCATCGACCGACTTCTCGAAGTCGAGGCGTCCGTGATTTGTGCTCCAGAAATGCTTCCGATTAATAGTAACACGCGAGCGACATGTTCTCAAAGCTCCTTGGCCATCTGTAAAACATTGCGTCGGACGTGTTGACTGGGATGCAAGTTCATTAGCATCCGCCAGTTCCGATATTCCGTCGTGGCAATTTAATGCCCCGCCATTGTTAATGGGATCTTTAAATGCGGGACCTGGTGGTTTAAAGTTACTCGATTCAATTACTGCGCGGCACCAGCAATTTGTTTCGGGAAAAGGGATTCCTGGTGAGATTTGTTTTGCAGTGGAAGTGATTGCTCTTATTTAATCAGGAATCATAAATCGAATTATAGGTAATCTTGGTAATTGGTTTGCCTTCGAATTAGGTGGGAAAAAGGAATTGGAACACTGACGGAATATTAACTTTGTATGTTCTCTTTCTTGATTGTTGTACTTTGTTCTTCGTTTGGGAATGGCTTATGAAAATTTTGTTCCGCTATTTGTGGCAGTAATTGTTTGTTATGTAAGCTGTTCTTTTTTAAAAAAATGGCATAAATATTTGATATATTGAGATATTTAGAGTTTTAAAGTTATTATTTATTTTTGAGAAGAAACGTGGATATTAAACGTTAAGAACTTGGATTACATCAGGGCCTTTGAGAGGAAAATTTTGAGAAAAATATTTGGACAAAGAGTTGGCAATGATGCAGGGATTAGAAGACCAAACAAAGAAACTGAACATCTAATTAAAAAATAGAGACATGGTGAGATAAATCACAAAGAATCCGCTGGCTCTGACATGTACATCTCAGAGATGAGGGAAACATCATTAAAAGTATTACGTTATGTAAATTGCTCAACAATAGGAAGAGAGAAAGATCAAGGGAACGGTGTCGAAGATGATCTTAGACAACTGAAAATTATTTACTGGGAGAGATTGGTATTGGAGCGAGACAGATGGAGAGCTGTAGTGTTGGCGGCTCAAGCGTGTACAAGGCTGTAATTCCAATAAAGAAGAAGAATTTACTTTTGAATCAGATAATTTATTTGGCAAATTTTTCGAAATAAAAGAGAAGTTGATATAAAATTGACTGTGTTAGTAGAAACATGAAAAAAAGCATCAAACTTTAAATCAGCCTGAATTCATTTTAATTAACCATAGACATAATAATTTAACAGATTAATAAATTTAATGAAATATAATTTTTTTTTGTAGCTAAGACATATACTACTTCTTAATAACTAAATATACTCCAGGTCTTTTATTATGAATATTCAACAAAAGTTAGGAAGAAAATTAAAATTTTAGCTTGAACGTGTATTTAAGGCTTTTCCTTTGTATGGTTTAATACGCAGGAAAAGACGTTTTACAGACTTCTATCATTAACTTTCATTCACAATATCCATTTGTATCCAATGTTCTTGATTTCTTTTGAAATAATGTTTAGTATTACCTTAACATTATGATAAAATTGTTTTAGTTTGTAGTTGTTTTAATTGTTCACTTCCTAAAATAAGTTTAAAAAATTAAAATACTAATGGAATATTTGATGAAATATACCAGAATTAATGTTTTATCAACGTTTTTTTTTCTTTCTTTCTTTTGGTAACATATTGTTTTTTTTAATACCAAGTTTATTCGCACAATTTTATTGCTGTGTAAACTACTTTTCATTGTTTAAATGTGTCTACATGTATATTCCATTGTGTAAATGTGTATACCATTGTATAATACATATACATTGTGTAAATGTGTATACCATTGTATAATACATATACATTGTGTAAATGTGTATACCATTGTATAATACATATACATTGTGTAAATGTGTATACCATTGTATAATACATATACATTGTGTAAATGTGTATACCATTGTATAATACATATACATTGTGTAAATGTGTATACCATTGTATAATACATATACATTGTGTAAATGTGTATACCATTGTATAATACATATACATTGTGTAAATGTGTATACCATTGTATAATACATATACATTGTGTAAATGTCATTCTTGTTGGCATTTAAACACCATGAAATTAATTTCTTCTTTATTATTGTTTTATTTATTACTTTTAAATGATGTTAATTATTATTTTTTTATATAATGAAGATTGTTTATTTAGTTAGGGACAAACTATCAGAAAAATATTATTAAAAAGTGAAAAAGGTTTAATAATTTTAAAATTTATTCCTTGTTCTTTTTAAAAGTAAAAGTAATTTTTTTCTTAAGAGTTTTAAATTTTATCAGATTAGTGGTTATAAAACATTTTTAGAATTTATTGGTTATCTTCTTTAAAAAAAATTGTCAGCTGGCGGATTTTCTAAAAAAATAATTAAAACGCTATTCTTCTATATTAACTCAACAGCCCCAATGTGGGCCAATGCTATTTACCTACTGGAAGATTTCGAGACAGGGGATGTTTTCTTTTTATGGGGTAGGATTGTCGACTTTACGCCCAACGCTCTACAGCCATATGAAACCGCGACCTACGGTTTAAAGTAGATTTCGAATCGCTACAAAGATTCATGGCACAGCCGGAATTAGAACTCGCAATTTGTGGCATGGGGTACCAGAGTGCCAGTTTCTCTCCATCAGGCCCCTAAAACGTTATTATTACTGAAAAAGTAATTTATTAATAGCAAACAATTGTTTGCTATCCTTTTCAGTTATCAGGCCAAAATCTTTAAACATTAAAAACATTTAAAGATCCTTTTCAGTTATCAGACCAAAATCTTTAAACATTAAAAACATTTAAAGATCCTTTTCAGTTATCAAACCAAAATCTTGGTACTCGAAACAAAGATGGGGAAAAGCATCCTCGTGTCTCAGTATAAAGTGCTCCCTAAGTTAACGAAAGGAAATGGAGGTGAAAAGACAGGACGGGAATAAAGACACACATAGAAATTTGTCTCCTTAATTGCAGAGTTGATTCCCATGCCGTTAACGGCTTCCATTATCTGGAGATGTTAACGCGGCGGACGACCTCAGCGGTCGCATATACATAAGGCTCGCAAAGCGTAAACAAAATGCTGCAGCGAGTTAGCGCGTCAAAGCGTGAAAGCGGCGGCCATTCGGCGTTGCTGTAATGGATTCTCCGCGATAACGACTCATTTAAGAAGCTTGATAAATGGCATTGTGTATGCGAACAAGCGCCGTTTAGCGGCAAGATTGTTTCCAGTTATCAGGATACGGAGAGACTCTGAGCAGGAATATATTTTTCCCTCAAAGAAATCGTAGGTGGTGCAGAAAAAAATAACCAAAGGAGGAAATCCATTATCTTTCCTAACCCGCTAATGGCTTGTTAAAATGGTCGTAATAATAAATGAAAAAGGCTCGGGAAAAAATTGTCGGTGTCAAAGTGGATGGTAAGACTTGAAATTAGTTTGTGTTTATTGATGTGACAATGGGAGAAACGCTTTTGCTGTATCTTGAGTTTTAATGGTGACTTTTTTTTTTCTGTTTACCAAACGAAGCATATAAAGCTGTTTTATTAGTTTCGTAAAATGGTAATAGAAATAAGTACTTATATATTTTAACATGCATTTTGGATATGGAAAAAAAAATAATCTTAAAGAAGTTATTTCTTTAAAAAATTAGAAAAGATGGGAAAGCAAAAACACTTATGAAAAGATTATGCACTATGAAAAATTTAGTCTGCCCTTTTTCATACTCTATTTAAGGAACTCATGCAAAGAGAATTTGAAAATATGAAATATTAATGTTTAAACTGTTAAAATTATTTCATAAATTTAGTGTCAAAGAAGTCTAAAGACATTAAAACAACAATGAAATTGAACATCAGGTCAGGGGTTTCACTTTTATCCTTCGAAAAATTGTCCTCTTGACCATCCTGTGAGTTTATTATCCTGTGCTGGCCTTGTGTAATTCCAAGGCCAGCATAGGAATGATGATGGGGAACGTCTAGCCTTTCATGTTTTTATTTATTTTTTACTAAATTTTTTTCTTTAAGAGAAATTATGAATTTTCAATGAAATCTTCAATGAGGAATTATGAATTCTAAAAAGGATAGCACGTTCAGAAACGTGATAATCAACAGTTATTATGATTTTTAAAACAGAACTCTTAATTATGGTATGTGTTGTTTTTAAAGATTGTCACTACGAACGAGAGGATCACCAATTCAGAAACATGACAATCGACAATAATTGTGTGATTTTTTAAAATATAACTCTTAATTACGGCATTTAAAGTGGGAATCTTTAATTAGGTCAATTATTTCAAATTTAAAAAAAAATATATAAGAAAACTTATTATATAATTTTTTGTCAGAGCAATTAATGAATAATCTTACTAATCCAATATTACTAATCCATCTATATATTTTTAACTTCCCGAACTAAGAGTCCTGTGAATTTATTTGCTTGAAGAACGTATTATTAATTCCAACGATAAGATTACAGTAACGTGATAATAAACGATAATTGTGATTTTTTTAACATAGAACTCTTAATTATGGCAAGTGTTGTATTTAAAGTGTAAATCTTTAATTACATTGATTATTTCAAATTTTGAAAAGAAAATGCATAGTTTTGTGTTGACTCAGAGTAATTAATGAATAATCTTACTAATCTAGTATTACCAATCCATCTACTAATGTAGTGTGTATATTTTTAACTTCCTGGACTAATATACCTGTGAATTTATTTGCCTGAAGAACGTATTATTAATGCCAACGAGTGGATCACCCGTTCAGAAACATGATAATCAATAATGGGATTTTTTAACATAGAACACTTAATTATGGCAAGTGTTATATTTAAAGTGTAAATCTTTAATTACGTTGATTATTTCAAATTTTGAAAAGAAAATGCATAGTTTTGTGTCGACTCAGAGTAATTAATGAATAATCTTACTAATCTAGTATTAGCAATCCATCTACTAATGTAGTGTATATATTTTTAACTTCCTGGACTAATATACCTGTGAATTTATTTGCCTGAAGAACGTATTATTAATACCAACGAGTGGATCACCCGTTCAGAAACGTGATAATCAACAATGGGATTTTTTAACATAGAACACTTAATTATGGCAAGTGTTGTATTTAAAGTGGCAATCTTTAATTCAGTTGATTATTTCAAAAACTTTTTATGTAATTTTGTATCGACAAACTCAGAGCAATTAATGAATAATCTCACTAATCAATATTACCAATCCATCTAAAATAGTATATCCATATAAAGTTTTAACATTCTGAATTAGTATTCCTTTGAATTTATTTTCTTGAAGTACGTATTAATTCCAAAGAAATGATCACCTGTTCAGAAACGTGATAATTAAAGTTTAATATAGAACTCTTAATTATGACAAGTGTTGCATTTAAAGTGGCAATCTTTAATTAGGTTCATTTCAAATTTTTAACTAAAAAGGCGTGAAAACTTTTTATATAATTTTGTGTTGATTATGTCAGAACAATTAACGAATAATCTTACTAATCCAATATTACCAATCCACCTAAAGTAGTATATATTTTTAACTTGCTGGAGTAACATTCCTGTGAATCTATTTGCTTTGAAGAAGGTATTATTAATTCCAACTAGAGGATCACCCGTTCAGAAACCTGAATAATTTTTGCCGTTTATGACGCTGGAGATCAACACTGTAATTAATATACACGACATGAATAATTATTCACCCCTCTTCGCTTTTCTAACGGGATACTGACAATTTCCGTTCGGAATTCATTAAATATTACCAAGACTCTCATTAGCAAGTGTGTAATTCCAAGGCCAGCACAGGAATGATGATGGAGAACGTCTAGCCTTTCATGTGACACGGGGATAACTTGATTCTTCTTGAAGTGGTAATTTGTAATTAAATAAGATATTTGTATTCGGAGAGTCTGATATTAAATTACGATGGACAGAAAGCGGGATGTACTGTGTTGTGAGACAAACGTACAACACTATTAATTTCGCATTTCTGCATGCCGTGCGAACGTTAATATTAGATGAGTTTGACTGGAGTGTATAATTTATAATATTTGGAAGTTAAATGCTTAAGCTTTATGATGGGAACTTGTGACATAAATCACCAGGAAAAGCAAATTGTGGTATTCAGTTCTAGTGTTCGTAGGGATACGTTATATTCCTTCAAGTAATTAAACGAATGTGTATTGGGTAAGTTCTAAATTTGTTTTCTTGGAATATGCCTTCAAAAAATATCAATTAAAAACTGTCATAAAGAAGAATTTCAGTCCTAAAATAGTCAATAAAATCCATTAATTGTGGGTTAGGTATCAATAAATCGTTAACTACATCACAGTTTGTTTCATGTCTTAAGCTAAGCGCTGTTAATTGATTATTATTTCTCAATAATTTTTTTTAAACAAAATGGTAGAACAACTTTTAATGTTAATTTACTCATTACAATAAAGAAAATATTATTAATTAAACACAATAAATTGGTAAATAATGATACTTTTCCTTAAAAGTATTTCCGATATTATCATGGAGGAACGTTATAGGTAGCATTTCAAGGTTTTTTTAACTGAGATACTTCAATTAGAAACTTGTCATAACCTCTGGAAGGAGTTCATTTCGAAACTTATCAATAAATAACAGAATCAATATAAACACAATAAATTAACACAATTAATATACACGACATGAATAATGGAACAGAATTAATGGATTCAATGAGTTAAAGTAAAGAAATTGGTACTGGAAAAAATTTCAAATCATAGTGATTCTACCATGTGAAAATGTCTATATAAAGGAATTATTGTGAAAATATGTAATATATAAAGGAATTACTGTGAAAATATGTAATATATAAAGTAACTACTGTGAAAATGCCATATTAAGGAATTACTGTGAAAATGCCATATTAAGGAACTATTGAGAAAACGTCTAATGAAATGTCAAAATAGGGCCTGAATGGCAGAGTGTGTAATGCTCTAGTACTCGACACCATAATTTTCAGGTTCTAGTCCCGGCGGTGCCATGGATGTTTATAGTGGTTCAGAATCCACTTTAAGCAGTAGGTCTCGATATCATATGACTGTAAGAGCATCAAGGAGCCAACTCAGACTTCTACCTACGGGTGCTTCTTCAGAACAGAAGCTGCGCCCTTTCCCTCCATCTATAATTAGATTACTCATGGGATGTCCGTCCAGCACTGCAGGACACTGAGGATTAGGCGTGACAATAGCACAACTGTGAAAATATCTACTATATAAAGGAAATACTGTGAAAATGTATAATATATTAAGGCATTAAATAGAAAATAATGCTCTTTGAACAAAATGAATTCTTAATAAATAAACAACGAAAATTACGATTTTAAAGTTGATTATTTTAACTAAACAACGTAAGTAACATTTTGCGAAAATGACTGAATCATACTACTTAAATAGTTAATAACGACAGCAATTTCTGTCTTTTCCTTTATTCCCCGTCAAGTAGAGACGCCTTTGCTTCGTACCATTAATTAATAACACTGGCCATTATTTCTTAGTTCAACCTGAAATGAGGTGTCGATTAACACACCTTTCAATGAGTTGATATAAAGACAAAAAAAAATCATCTCCAATAGCGTGATTTTTAACGATCAACATTATAATAGAAGAGCTTTATGGAACGCCAGGCAAAGTTAATGGAGTTCCTTTATTTTATGAGGCTATTATGTTTCATGCTCCATAAATAAAATGTCTTTATAAATGACTCTGTTTGTGTCCTTAGAAATGCGATACTTTTATCTTCTTTCGACAACAATTTGTTTAATCTCCTTTCCCTCGCCTTAAATATTGCGTCCCATTTTATATTCGGAATCAAAAGGAGATTTAAACAACCTTTTATAATCATTGTTGGTGTTATTGTGCGAACAAATCGTTAAAATTGCTTTCAAAGTTCGAATGAATTCATAATTTCATTGGCTCGATAACTGCAGGAGAATGACTGTCTTTAAGTTTTCGCGAACAGCGTAAGAATTTAATTTGTGTGTATCGGAAAAAACTCAACCGAAATAATTTAGATTGCTTTTCGTTTTGATTTTGATTTTGCATTGCATTATACTTTCAATTAACTTTGATGTTTATTTTACTAATGTTTATGTTGTTTAAACATTATAAATTCCTTCATATATGAATTTGAACGTTTTTAAAGAAGAATTATATATATAAGAATGTGCATGTTTTCATGGAAACCTTATATGCTAAATAAGTTGAATATCTTGTTATTATTATTATTATTATTATTTTTGCTTTATTCATGCATAGATTTATATTGTTTTTATTAAACGTAAAATATACGATTGTAAAAGGAAACATTACTCAATATATTGTATTATCAGATTTTATCAGGTTTTTTTTAAAGTCACATGTGTGCATTCTTTAGTATCAAAAAATCACAAAAAAATCACAAAAATTTTCACATACCTATCAACACCTATGTATTACACTTTCAAACATCAAAATATAAATAAATCTGCGCACACTCTAAAGGCTCGTTCCCACCGAGGCGAGAGACGTGAAGATGCAAGAGGCAAGCGACAAAATTTTTTCGACCCCTTCACAGCGAAACGTCAGAAATAGCATTACGCCTAGTGAAAAACTGCTTCGAGTTGAAAGTTGGGCAACTCCAAGCGGTGGACTGCAAACCGGTTTCAGGCGACCGCGGTGAGGCTAGTGATTGATCAAATTTTTTCGCTTACATCTTGTCGCCTTGGTGAGCACGAGCCTTAAGCCCTTACACGTAAGAACATTAAGCACTTAAAATCTGTGCATAAAATTTAAACACCTAAATTTGGTACACAAAAACCTGAACAGTTTAAAATCCTATATAATCTGTACACAGTCTACACCTTATCTAATATTTATCTATATCTCTCCATATCTCTTTAACGATAAAATTAGATGATTGCAGTGTATTTATGATAATTTTAAAACTATATACAATTCTTACTTTTTACAAAGTAATGTTTCACTTTTATGCCTAATTGATTAAAATCTTAATCAAATAATTTGTGTAAATTATTGTTGGTATTTTATAAATGAAAGGAAATTTTAGTAAATATGGTTTATAACATTTACTTACACCAACAAATAATATTATTGTTAATTTATTTTCTTGGTGGTTTACTGATAGTTACGTTAGACGTAAACTTTTGTGTCCTATTATGCCTTTCTAATCTATAAAATTCATTAATTTAAACTTTTAAATTTAAATCATTTGTGTAGAAAATTTTATTAAATATATTTAGTTTGATTTAAAGATATATAATTAATTAAGCCATTTTATGATTAAGTAAGATAAGTAATTTTTTTTTATGTCAAAGCTTAGATTAACACCTGAATGTTTTACCATAAAATTGAGATTTATAATTAAATTGTAAATATATGAATTTACTTAATTATAATAAGTACTGAAATTAATAAAACATTTTTTAAAAAAGTCATTTTATGCCTTATAAATATCAAATTAAATCTAAATACTAATTCATACAAAATATTATTATCTATATTACATTATTTTCCTGCTTTCAAAAATCCTTCAATAAATGTAAATGAAACTCTTAAAACTCCACGAATTAGTTTCAGAAAATATATTGTATGAATTTACATATGAATATATGAATTTACCTAATTTCAATAATCAATCAACTTGATAAAATTTTTAAAAAAGTCATTTTATGCTATATAAATGTCAAAATAAATTTGAATGCTAATTCTTACAAAATATTATTCACAATACATTTTTTTATGCTTTCAAAAGTCTTTCAATACATGTAATTGAAAAACCACGAATTAGAACATTAACGAATAAACTAACATCACGAATTAGTTTCTGAAATTATTTTGTATGAATTTACCTAATTTCAATAATTACTCAACTTGATTCAAAACTTTTTTAAAAGTCATTTTATAACTTATAAATACCAAAATAAATCTGAACGCTTATTCCTACAAAATATTATTACCTACATTACATTATTTTTATGCTTTCCAAAAATCCTTCAATAAATGTAATTGAAACACTTAAAACACCACGAATTAGTTTCAGAAAATATATATATATATATTTTTACTCCCCAAATATTCAAAAAGGAAAATTGAAAAACATAATGATATGTCTCGGAAAAACTTTAATAGATATAAACTCCCCAGAGTTTCATGTTAGAGTGGAGTTTTCGTTATTGCTTACGATGTGGTTTCCTTCCACGCAGCCAAATTATTTTCTTTTAAAGTGGGCTGTTTACCGGATTTGAATTTTAGGTGCATATAAAATTACACTGAACATAAAAATAACATTTTGTGTCTAGAGTTTTTCCTTCACTGGATTCATTCACTGTAAATATTTTTTTTTTCTGCAATTATTCTTTGCAGAGTCTGTAGTATTTATTCAAAGTATTCCTCCTTTCTAAAGATAGTTGAAAAGTTTAAAGCAACCTGGTTGAAATTTGGGAGATATTTCTGCCTTCCATAATTGGCTATTGATTTCCAGGTATTTTTTACTTCACCTAGTGTAGTCGTAAATATAAGATCTTCTTTCACATAGATTTTTATGGAGTCACTAGTTTTTTCTTTGGTACTTTCATTAAAAAACTTCATCCGCTTTTTTTTCCTTTTCATCCACTGTGGTATAAAAGAGATTTCGATAAAAAATAATTTCATTTTTTTTTTATTTGAAGCAAAACATTTCTTTTATTTATCTGTCAATATCTTTTTTTAATAGATGCTTTCTTTAATAAATTCTTGGTACTTTTTTTAATCAGTCTTTCTTAAAAAATTTCGAATGAAATGGTTTTATATCGTTTTTGTTGGAATTTGATATTAACTTCCTGACTATACTCAATGAAAAAAAAATTTTTTTCTTTTTTTTAAGTAACGTTTAAAGCTTTTCTGCAGAACGAAGTTCGACAATCTTTTATATTCTGAATCGGAAGTACAGTGTTAGAAATTATTTTTGGACTGGATTAATATTAGCTAAAACTAGATTAACATTAGTTAAAATTAGATTTAACGCCACGATTTAGTTTCAAAAAATATTTTGAATGGATTTATATACGAATATATAAATTTTTTTCAAAGATAAAAAAAAAAGTCATTTTATGCCATATAAATATCAGAAGAAATCTGAAAACTAATTCATACAAAACATTATTACCTACATTACATTATTTTTATGTTTTCAAAAAATCCTTCAATAAATGTAATTGAAACACTTAAAACACCACGAATTAGTTTCAGAAAAAATATTTTTTTTTTTTACTCCCCAAATATTCAAGAAGGAAAATTGAAAAACTTTTTTTTTCCTAAGACTTCATAAATGATACGTCTCGGCAAAACTTTAATAGATATAAACTCCCCAGAGTTTCATGTTAGAGTGGAGTTTTCGTTATTGCTTACGATTTGGTTTCCTTCCACGCAGCCAAATTATTTTCTTTTAAAGTGGGCTGTTTACCGGATTTGAATTTTAGGTGCATATAAAAGTACACTGAACATAAAAATAACATTTTGTGTCTAGAGTTTTTCCTTCACTGGATTCATTCACTGTAAATATTTTTTTTCTGCAATTATTCTTTGCAGAGTCTGTAGTATTTATTCAAAGTATTTCTTCTTTCTAAAGATAGTTGAAAAGTTTAAAGCAACCTGGTTGAATTTTGGGAGATATTTTTGCCTTCCATAATTGGCTATTGATTTCCAGGTATTTTTTACTTCACCTAGTGTAGTCGTAAATAGAAGATCTTCTTTCACATGGATTTTTATAGCGTCACTAGTTTTTTTTTCCTTGGTACTTTCATTAAAAAACTTCATTCAATTTTTTTTCCTTTTCATCCTCTGTGGTATGAAAGAGATTTCGATAAAAAATAATTTCATTTTTTTTTATTTGAAGCAAAACATTTCTTTTATTTAACTGTCCATATCTTTTTTTTAATAGACGTTTGATACTTTTTTTAATCAGTCTTTTTTTAAAAAAAATTTCGAATGAAATGTTTTCGTATCGTTTTTGTTGGAATAGGATATTAACTCCGTGACTATACTCTACGAAATATTTCTTTTTTTTTTTTTTAACTAACGTATAAAGCTTTTCTAAAGAACAAAGTATATTTAAAGCAATTTCAATAATTACTCATCTTAATAAAAACTTTTAAATAAATCATTGTATGCCTAATAAATACCAAAATAAATCTGAACACTAATTCACACAAAATATTATTACCTACATTACATTATTTTTATGTTTTCGAAAATTCCTTCAATAAATGTAATTGAAACACTTAAAAACACCACGAATTAGTTTCAGAAAATATTTTTTTTTATTCTCCAAATATTCAAGAAGGAAAATTGAAAAACTTTTTTTTTTTTTCCCGAAGACTTCATAAATGATACGTCTCGGAAAAACTTTAATAGATATAAACTCCCCAGAGTTTCATGTTAGAGTGGAGTTTTCGTTATTGCTTACGATGTGGTTTCCTTCCAAGCAGCCAAATTATTTTCTTTTAAAGTGGGCTGTTTACCGGATTTGAATTTTAGGTGCATATAAAATTACACTGAACATAAAAATAACATTTTGTGTCTAGAGTTTTTCCTTCACTGGATTCATTCACTGTAAATATTTTTTTTTTCTGCAATTATTCTTTGCAGAGTCTGTAGTATTTATTCAAAGTATTTCTAAAGATAGTTGAAAAGTTTAAAGCAACCCTGGTTGAAATTTGGGAGATATTTTTGCCTTCCATAATTGGCTATTGATTTCCAGGTATTTTTTACTTCACCTAGTGTAGTCGTAAATATAAAATCTTCTTCTTTCACATAGATTTTTATAGAGTCACTAGTTTTTTTCTTTGGTACTTTCATTAAAAAACTTCATTTAATTTTTTTTCCTTTTCATCCACTGTGGTATGAAAGAGATTTCGATAAAAAAAATAATTTCATTTTTTTTTTGTTTTTGTTTGTTTGAAGCAAAATGTTTCTTTTATTTATCTGTCCATATATTTTTTTAAATAGATGTTTGGTCCTTTTTTAATCAGTCTTTTTTTACAAAAATTTTGAATGAAATATTTTTATATCGTTTTTGTTGGAATAGGATATTAATAGACTTGACTGAATAGGATTGACTAAACTCTGCAAAATATTTCTTTTATTTTTTCATGTTATGTTTAAAGCTTATCTACAGAACGTAGTTCGACAATCTTTTATATTCTGAATCGGAAATACAGTTATTAAAAATTATTTTTAGAAACGCGATTTGCATTTTTAAAAGGCTTCATTAATTTTGGATTATATTTAAAACTGGTCTTAATAATTTTGTTACAAACTTAAAAAAAAAAATTGATATTACTTTTTCTCATTCTCACTTTTTAAACTTTTTAAAATTAAAAAATATATATTTTTTTAAACGTAAATGTATAAAGTGTAAATTTTTTTACTATAATTTCTTTGTTATTAATTATTTGATATAATACACATTAGCAACAATTGTTATTCGTAAGTAAATAAAATACACATAATTTGAAGAGTAATTAGATTATTTATTTATTAAAATCTTGTATAACTTGTGAATTGTAAATTATCCTATATTATTTAAATAACTAAAAAATAACTAAATAACTAAAAATTGCAATCAAGGATTCTTTTTAATTAAAAGTGGACATAAAAGTTTTGGTAACTACATTGAAATATTTTTGTGAAAGGTAATATAGAGAATTGATTTTATTAACTTTTATTCGCGCTTTAAGAATTGTTTTACTTCGCTTTAACTAATAATTTTTATCATAAATTATACAAGTTAAGTTGTTCATTACGTTTACTTAAAAATGGCTATAATTATGCTAAATATTTTATTTAAATTGTTTTTATAATAGCAGTATGAAAGCAATCATGTTATAGAATGTTTTTATAATTAAACATCAAGCATCCTCTAAAAATAAATTATTAAATAATAATTATTTTAATAACAATGTATTTCAAATGCTTTTTAAGCTCTACATGCATGGATTTTTTATACCGGCAAAAATATATATGATTCAATTTTTTTTTTAAATTTCATTCATTGTTTTATTAAATTTTATTCATTTTATGTAGACATCAATTAAATTATCCAGAAAAAAAATTACTTAGATATTTTTACATAACAGTTATCTTTAACTATATGATCTTGAGTGTCTTTTACATCTATAGAGTTCATTTGAACAATTTACGTACATTTGTATTTGTGTATTTTTGTGATCTATACATTTCATTGTTAGAGTATTACAATGTTTAAAATATCGTCAGTTCTATTTTGCGATTGATTGCAATTTTTATTTATTTGTAGTGCATAAAATGAATGCAATGTGTTGTCAGTTCAATGTATAAAATGTTATTAATTCTGAAAAATGACTATTCTTTTATGTTTAATATTTAAAAATTTAAAAATCCACATTCCTAAATACACAAAATCTGTACATCTTTAAACACTTTAAATCTCTATCTATGCATGTCGTAAGAGGCGACTAAAAGGGATACCCAGCATCTGGGGGTATAACCGGGTATTCTGCCCCTGGTATACCAGGGAACTGATCCTCCAAGTTGGAGGTTGGACATGGGGCTAACCATCATGTAAAAAAACCTTCGATTCAAAAATCTCGAGAGTTAAACCATGGACTAATGTTAAACTTGAAATTGACATTAGGCTATCTAGAGCTAATAGATATTTCCATAGCTTAAAAAAAGAGTTCGAGTCCCAACTCTTAATCTTTATACAACTCTCACTAGATCTGGCAGTAAATGCTGGCCATTAACAAAAGCAGATAGAGACATGCTTTAAATTTTGTAAATAAACACTTTTGGTCCAGTTAAACAGAATGATAGATAGAGAATTTTGTTTAACCATGAAATCTATAGAAAATATAGATAACCAACCTAATATTAACAGAGTCATCAAATATTTTCGTATCCGATGGCTTGGGCCTATTTTTAGATGTGATAATATGATCCCTGTTAAAAAGGTGACTTTTACAAATGTAGAGGGTACCAGAAAAATAAATAGATCTCGCACAAGATGGATAGATTGCATAAAGGAAGATCTCAAGACATTAAAAATCAATCGTTGGTGTATTGTAACGTCTGATAGGATCTGTTGGAGGAAGCATGTTGAAAATTCTGCATTAGGTTTAATTTTTTTCTGTTATAATAACTTTTATTAAATAACAAATAAAAATGAATTCATATAGTGTTTCTGAGGAAGTTAATAAAATATTTCTTTTAATAGCAATTCCTTTATCAACAATTTTCTTCAACAACTATTTAAATAGCATATGAATAGAGACACACTCATGAAATAAATATTCTTTCCAAATGAATCTTCATCCATTTTCTCTTCACTGCTACTGAATGAAACTTCTTGGCGAGTTTTAAACTGTTCAATAACGTCTTTTATTCTCATATTGAATAAAGAACTATATTTAAGTGAATGGGAGCTGTTGCAACATATCGGGTAACAGTGACAGGAAGTATTTATTTATTTTTCCACCTAATCTCCAAGTTATTTTTTGTAAGCAAACCGCCCTTTTCAAGTGATTTCTTGAGGACTCCTTTTTTAAAAAAAGGAATTTCATTTGAGCACACTTCAAAAGAAGTTAATTTCGTCGTTTCTCATTTTCTATTTTTGGATCTCCAAATGGTAGCGATTGCCTTTAAAAATATCTGCCTAATGGCAATAAAAACTCAGTGCTTTTTTTATTTTCATTTTCTTTTTATGACTTTAATACTTTAAAAAAAAAAATATATATTTATGTTATTCTTAGGGTTTACTTTTCATTTCGAAACTGACTGAAGAAGTCATTTTTAAACTTATTTTTTAACTGTCGATTCAAATGTATTTTTATGTAGCAATATGGTATAAATTTATTTGTATGCTTTATTTGTAAAATGTGCGTATGTTTAATGGAAAATAAACATTGAAGTCTGAATTATTTTTTTTTACTTTCAAATTTGTTTGATGTTATTTAGTGTTTTCAAATGAAATATATGTATAAGTTGTTGCTGTTTGTTGATTCAATTTTTTCTTCTTCCTAAAGTGAATTTCAAGCTACTATATAAGGAATAATACAGAAAAATATATTTATGCTCTAATTTTACAAAGAAAACAGTTGATCCTATCGAATTTTTTCCCTAGAAAGCAAAATACAATGCATTTTATGTGTGTTTTTTTAGTAAAGTTATTTTGTCTTAATTCTTGTCATAAAAATGAAATATTCTATTTGATGTTCTCTCAGTTTTTGCTAAAACCCTAATGGATTACAAATGGCCTTATTAGTTAGATAAATGTTTAGAATTTTGTGTCCGTTTAAAGATTTTTTTAATATTCGTTAAAATTGTTAATAGAAATCATTCATTTCAAATCCTTCATTGATATCGGAGGACATGTATTTAAAGTAAAAAAAAAAAAAATTTAATCAGAAAAGATTAAAACCTGATATCCGTTATTCTGTTACTATTGGGGTAGATTATTTTTATTAAGATTTTTTTTAAAATTAATATGTAATCATTATTACCGCCAAACATCATGTTCTTCGTATAGCATGAACTGTTCTTGAGATTAATTTGGTTTGGTTTGTCGCTCTACTGTCATTTTTTTGCACATTTTAGACTAATTAGACCGGGACCTACACTATTCTTGAGAAGAAGATAAAGTTTTCCAGGAGTATTCTTTTACATTTGTATTTTGTATTGTATAAATTCCAAAACATTCCTACCGATAACCAAAGTCAATGTTCAACTCTGAAGTATTTTTAAGAAGAAGAGGATACAACTTTCCAGGAATATTTCTTTTGAATTCATATTTGGTATTGCATAAAACCCAAAACCCATTAATAATCCAAGCCGAGTGTTCTACGTACATTATGAACTATTCTTGAGAATAAAGGAATAAAGTTTTCCATGGGTTATTCCTTTTGCATTCATATGTTGTATTGCACAAAACCCAAAATAATTTCACAAAATATCATCCCATTCTTTATCAGTTAACCATTGAACTTCAACGAATTAATTCTCAGTCCATCATAAATTTCTTTACAAAATTTTATCAGATGATTGGATTGCATCATGAAAATCAATTTCATCAATCAAGAAATCAAATCTTTTTTGAAAGGATTTATTTTCTGTAGTCCTTTTGTTAAATTTATTATATTGGAATAAAAAAAAAGAAAAAACTACATGTAACTGACTGTTTTATTACGGTTTGATTACAGGTTAAACTTATGATAGAGGTTATTCAAAATTATAAAATGAGACATAAAAAGGAGGTGTATAGTTTGAATTAAAAAATAAACAAATACATAATTACTCCTACCTGTTTGTGGGACATTTTATAATAAAAAAAAAAAAATGGCAAAATATCCGAATGTAATGAGACTATAAATTTTAATATTTAGTGTAAGAGCCTGTCAAAAACATTAATAATTAATCCAAACCCCAGAATTCTGGAACCATTTATAATCAATGTCTTTGTTTTAATTAGAATTCACGAAAACTATATCTTTTGTTTTTAGTACATCAACGACTCCCAAACGATACAACCACGCACAGAATAAATCAATGCGAGTCAGGTTCGAAGAAAATATTTTAAGAGGATTAAGCGAAAGAAAATAATTACATTCTTTCGCTGCGAACCGAACGTTTTCTTTAATGAAACGTAAACAAAACAATCCTTTTGTTTTTCCACCATCATTACTAAACCAGCGACACACACAGTACCACATCTAGTACGGGAATAAGGTTATGCAATTTTAATGTGTCCTAGATGGCGTTTTTCGCTTTTCAACGCCAACTTTTCCAAAAGGAATTTTTAGAAAACTGAACTAGATAGGGGTGGAAGGTTCATTTTAAAACCTGTATATTTTTGACTTATTTTGTGTAGGCAGGAATAAAATAATAGGTTTGTGTGTGGACTTTTTTTTTTTTTTTGACTCTCCAGGGAATATCCCCCCATTTCTTTTACGTAACAAAAGATGTTTATCTGTGCGGAATTTTCTTCGTTCATATGCATATAGATATAAATATATGACACCAAGAACCTTTTGCAATTTTTTTCACTGTCTCTCACTCTGTGTGTATTCTTGCATTTTCTGTTGCATAATTCATGCATTTTTGGGGCCATGAGAAACAGGTGGGTGGAAATAGGATGCCGCCTTGATTTGCAGTTGGACATATTAATTAAATGATAAAAGGATTCGTGGGTGGGAAGGGATTGCAAAGACATAATTAAATTTTTACTCCCCATGTCTCCTCGATCTCATTCATGAAATCTTCTTTATAAGGAGAAAGGGAAAATTTTTTACTTAAAGTAAATTACTATATTTGCATAAAATATTTTTTTGCTCGTATATAGATTTAAATATGTGTGTTAATTGATATGAGTATATAGTTTTGGATATTTGTTGTTGCTGTTTAACATTGTTGAATTGCATACATGGAATACATAAATGAAACACGTTTCCACTGATTTATTTTTCCACAAAAAAATGTTGCTTTCATGTTATTTTTTTCTCAAAACAAGTGAAGATTTTTCATCTGTACAGTATATTTCAGACTATATTATTATCCATATCAAAAATTTATATGTGCTAATTGATATAACATAAATATTTGTTGTTGTTATTTAACATCGATGAATTGTTCGTGACATACATGGAATTCATAAATGAAATACTACCCATCGATTTATTTTTTCACACACACAAAACACAAAAAAAAAAAAAAAAAAAAAAAAAAAGAAGGTTTCTTTTACATAATCAAGATTTTTCGCAGGTACTGTATATTTCAGGGCTGTATTATTAGTGGCAGATTTCGAGACATGTTTTGGTTTAGTTTTCGCTCTACAGTTATTTTTTACACACTTGTGGTTAATTAGACCGGGACCAGAGATTTAGCCTGGAGTCCGAATCACTAACAAACATCCATGCAACTTCCAGGTTTTTTTACCTGTAGCCTGCTGTACCGAAGGCTAGCCAATTGGCCATCAGCCCTCTGTGAAGCTCATACAATTCATAATTTAATCAATTGTAGTAATTACAATTACTTTTTAAATTGAATTCATGTTCAAGAACACTGATTATAAACAAATAAGATAAATTTTAATGAAAACTACTATTATCGCAAATATCATAGCTTGAAATTAGTGAAATGCATCTTTTCGCCATTTTTAAATATTTATCCTTGCAAAACCTGATTCTTTGAAATCCTAAGTCTTCATTTTTTTAACGCCGTCCGTCATTTCTATAAATAATAAACAGCCCACTTCTCGGAATATGAAATGGCCAAAGAAAATTTAAAGCTGTTTGGTTCATCGTCAGCCTTCATCCTTCTCTTTAGAACAAAACTTTTTTTATGTGTCATGTGCGGTGAAAACCTCCAACCCTTTGTCACTTTCGATGAGAAGACATGTCAGTTTGGTGGAGCTTCTTTGTAAAGAAAATTGATTTTCGTTGCAGAGTGCTAAAGCTTGCACCTTCTTCTTTATTTTTTTTGTGGTATTAATACTTGAGTAGGTGCATACCTCTAAAAGAGGCATCAGAGCTAAAATTGTTGAAGAGGCATGAAATTTTTTTTTTCTTCACATTCCGGATAATTGACGTATGGATAAGAATTTTATGGACGCCTTTGTTCCAAGTTATTATGATAGTTAATATTTTTGGAAATTTTGATGATGTACTGTCAATGTTGTAGTGTGTTTCTTGAGATGATAGATTTAATTATAGAAAATAAGAAAAATTTGGTAGTGAATTGAAATTTGATGGCGGAATATTGTTGGGAAGTATAATCTTTTAATGTCCGCGCGTTTTACAGTCCCAGCTAGATTTAAATTAATCATATAAAATGCATATGTTGAAGGATTAATATAAATTATAATATTTTGATGATTATTCCAAAACCCTCTTCCAGAATATTCAATTGTAAAGCTAGGTAAAAAATATTGCGAATTATTAAATTTCAATAACATTCTAGATTATTTATTTAAAAAAATTAAAGCTTATGCTTTTTTTTTTCTAAAAAAATTTCTAAAATTTTATTTTGAAAAACTTTAATTATTAAATAATTTAAATGAAATCTATAATTTTTTTGGATTAAGTAAAATTAACTTGATTTACATTTCCTTGGACGGGATTGTTAGATGAATAAAGTAGAAAACACTTATAGAATCAATTAAAAGAGCGAACAAAACTACAATGTCGCTTTTCAAATGAAAGTCTCCCTACTTCACTGACCCTGCTGACCTAGCTAAATTTTTTTTTAATTTTTAAAATGATTTTCAATAATTATGGATATTATTTGATTAAATGATTGAAAAACATCAACGCCGAAGCAACCCTGGCAAATCAGTTTCCAAATTGATGGAGCTTGGTTAGAAATCTACAAATTGTGCTGAACCAAAATCTTCCTTGTCTAATTGGAATAGATACGACAAATCCATAGGATGGAATTGGTTGTGAAGGATTTCTAATTCAGCAAATGTTATATATTTACGAATAATAGTTTTTATTTTTTACACGCAAATGTAAAATTGTTTTTGTAACTTTCATTTAAACGATATCTGAGTAGTTGAATTAAAGATTTGTAATTTTAAATAACTTGTTTTAAATGCTATAAATTAACTAAATAAAGCAATTATTTTTATCCTAGAATTTTCAAGAATGTTTTTCATCTTTTGCTCTTTGTGAATTTTTTTTAAGAATATATTAGTATTTGTTTAGAAAGTAAATTTAAATTAATACAGTACATTTTTTTTTACTTTTTATGTTATTATTATTATTATTATTATTATTATTTTACCATGACTTAATTAATAGCACCTATCAGTTTCTTAAGGTTAACGCAAATTAGTGGCGATAAAATATGGCAGTAAAAATAAGGTCTTTATTTATTAAAAAAAAATAATTCATAAAAATTTTCGCAATTTTAGAATACCAAATTAAAATGAAATAATAAATTGAGTGCAGAAAAATGTATTTCTAAACATTATACTTTATAAGGCGATAAACATGCAGAAACATATACATTATAAACTTTTTCAATTCTTCTATTAGTTCACACTCTCCCTATATATATCTTGTTCAAATTTTCAATCATTCATAAAATACTTTTTATCCATCCACTCAGGTTCAAATTTATATTTTTTGAACTTGTAGCGGATGACACTTGATGTTAATACAGTTTTTTCAAATATTAATTCAGTAATTAAATTTAATTGATTAATTTTTTTTTTTTTTAGATTTAAGTTGCATATATCTACCAATAGATGGCGCCAGATAAACTTAAAAAATGAATGAAAATTATTTATAAAAGACTTTCTGCAATATAGTGAAAAAAAAAGTAGGAATTGACTTTAATTTTTTTTTTTTTTTATATATTACTTGTTTTTACATAAAAGTTACCAAAGGTTAGACCATAACGTATGGTTTATTACTATAGTATCATTAATATGTATCTTTGTATTATAATTTCCATTATACCAAAGACATAAAGAATCCTTTGCACTCATTTCATCAATAAATAACATATCCTCTGCTTTCAATTTAATCGCAGTTTAAAAAAAAAGAGATTTATCTTTAAACCCAGACTAACTAGTAAATGACATCAAAAAAGACACTCCTGGATAGATTGCAAACCAAGCGCGCTGATATTTCTATTTTGAATGCAGCTTGATGAATCGGTCCCTTTAGAGCAGCGGACAGTGCACATCTTTGTCGGGCGATGACGCAGGGCCATTCATTAGGGCTATCTCCACGTGTCACATGCCGATTCTTGTTGCCCGTCTTCTCAGCAGCCCCGCCTTATCTCCCTTCAATGTGTCACCTGAAGATGCTCTTATCAGCCAGCTGACTCTGTTGCATGTGACCTGTCTTCTGGTAAAAGAGGCCCGGCTTCTTTGCCACAAAAATTAATTCATTATTGGATTCAGGGTGACTAGTATAGATCTTCTTACATTGTTAGGTCTTTTAACGCCGTACGTCTTAAACAAAATTTATTTTTCATAAAATAAAAGGGAATGAACAATAAATAGCGTTTTAATATAAAATAAATTTAATGGATGGACTGGTTTTTTCCCACAAAAAGGAATTAATTCGTTATTTGTTTCAGGGAACTGCTGCATGTCACTAGTATGAATCTTCTTACATTGTTAAGTCTTTAAACTCCGTATGTCCGAACAAAATGTATCTTTCATAATATGAAAACGAATTAATAATAAATAACCTTTTACTGTAAAATAAGTCCAATGGATGGAAAAAGAGGTTGGTTTCTTCCCACAAAAAATTATTCATTATTGGTTTCAGAGAACTGTATGTGAATTGTATGCACCTTCTCTTATTGTATGCACCTTCTTTCAACACCATGTACCTGAACAAAATTTCTAAATAAAGAATGAATAATAAATAGTCTATTAATATAGAATATATTTCACCCTATTATGGGTGAGGTTTCACCCTATATACGAAGGGTGAACCTGTGATGAGTAAATAATGATGGATGAAACTTTACCCTAAAGTACTTAAAACTTACTACTACTTACTTACTTACTACTAAAACTGTATTTGTCTTCTCTGAGGGTGAACCCAATAAATCTGTAGATAGAAATGTTTTTCCTCTGTACTTCGGGAGTAGGGTGCGAATCTGCTAGAGCCCCTGGGTCTACAGTTTAACGTGGATTCTGAACTACTCACGAACATCCAGGCCACCGCCAGGATTCGAACCTGAATCCTGTGGTATCAAATGCCAGAGCGCTAGCCAATTAGGCATCAGGTCGTCTTCGCCGAGGGTGAATCCAGTAAATTTGTAGATAGGAATGTCTTTCCGCTGGGGAATACGGTGAGAACGCGCTCGAAATCCAAGATACCTATGGATATTCCTTTAGAAAATGTAAAATGTAAATGTATGCTGTACAATATAGGAACTTCCCTAGTGCACTTTAGTAACACTGAATTTGCTACATATTTCCTTTTCTAGTATTAATTGTCCTTATTAAAACACCCTGCATTTATAAACGATATCATCTATCATTATTATTTTATACATTTTGAATGACTTTTTTTTGTATACGTAGAAACTGATTTGTTGATGTAATTAATTGAGTAAACTGCTACATTAATTATTATCTTATATAATCTTTATAGCTATTCATTTCCAGTTAAAATAAATCTCCTTTGCAAGAATTATATCTATTTTATTTTATATCTCGAATTTATTTTTGCGTGTTTCTTTTGTTAACAAATTCATTTCGATCTGTATGAGATATCTGTATGGATTTGAAGGGAATGGGGGCAGAAACTTCCGAATTGTATGAAATGAAACACATAAAAACGTTTTGAAAAAAAAAAGTGACGTTTACTTTCAGCGTGTTCTACAATAAGATAAAAGCGGAGAATATATTTCTCAATTTAGTGTAGACACAGTGCCTTTATATCCGCTAAACCCGCGTGTCATTTCTGATGGCCGCCTACGCGATAAGACGCGGCCAGAATCGTCGTCTATGAATAGACTAAATCTTTCCGTCTACGGGTATGAAAGAAGTGACATGTTCTTTTGACTCTTTTATGCTTTGATGTTTTATTTACTCCCAGATTTCCTCGAAATCGGATTGAGATCTTAAACATCTGCCCTTTTTTTAGTTTTATTTTGTCCTTTAAAAAAAAGAAGTCTTCTCTCTGATCCGCTGAAAAATCTGAAAAATGAACTCAAATGTGTTGGCTGTGCAAGTTTTTTTTTTTTCTAAAGATTTATTTTAAATTGTTTTATTTTCATTTTGAAGTTTTCTTTTATATAAACAAAAAAAAAAAAAAAATACTTTATACGATGTTTGGTTTGTCGCTCTACGGTCATCTTGTGAACAATTTAGGCTAAACAGACCGAGACCTACAGTTTAACGTGGATTCAGACCCATTCACAGTCATCCAGGCCACCTCCAGGATACCAACCTGAAGTATGTGTGATCAAAGGCCAGAGCGTTAGCCAATTGGCCATCAGGCCGTCTTCGCCAAGGGCGAGCCCAGTAAATCTGTAGATAGGAATGTCTTTCCGCTGGGCTTCAGGAGTAGGGTGCGAACCCACTAGAAAACAAAGATACCTATCGATATTCCTTTACAAAACGTAAAATGTGATATACAATATAGGAGCTTCCCCAGTGCACTTTAATAACGCTGAATTTGCTATATATTTCCTGTTCTAGTGTTAAATATCTTTAAATTAAAACACCCCACATTTATAAAAGCTATCATCTATCATTATTATTATATTATACATTTTGAGTACTTTTTTTGTATACGTAAGAACTGATTTGTTGATGTAATCAAATTAGGCGTAAACTATTGCATCAAATATTATCTGATATAATCTTTATAGCTATTCATTCCCAGTTAAAAAAAATCACCATTATGTCTATTTTATTTTATGACTTCGAATTTATTTTTGTGTATTTCTTTCGTTAACAAATTCATTTCGATCTGTACGCGATATCTGTATGGATTTGAAGGGAATGGGGGCAGAAACTTCCGAATTGTATGAAATGAAATACATAAAAACGTTTTGAAAAAAAAAAAGTGACATTTACTTTCAGCGTGTTTTACAATAAGATAAAAGCGGAGAATATATTTCTCAATTTAGTGTAGACACAGTGCCTTTATATCCGCTAAACCCGCGTGTCATTTCTGATGGCCGCCTACGCGATAAGACTCGGCCAGAATCGTCGTCTATGAATAGACTAAATCTTTCCGTCTACGGGTATGAAAGAAGTGACATGTTCTTTTGACTCTTTTATGCTTTGATGTGGTATTTACTCGCAGATTTCCCAGAAATCGGATTGAGATCTTAAACATCTGCCTTTTTTTAGTTTTATTTTGTCCTTTAAAAAAAAGAAGTCTTCTCTCTGATCCGCTGAAAAATCTGAAAAACGAACTCAAATGTGTTGGTTGTGCAGTTTATTTTCTTTCTTTTTTAAGATTTATTTTCATTTTGAATTTTTCTTTTATATAAACAAAAGAAAAATACTTTGTACGATGTTTGGCTTGTCGCTCTATGGTCATCTTGTGAACAATTTAGGCTAAACAGACCGGGACCTACAGTTTAACGGGGATTCCGAACCACTCACTAATATTCCGGTCACCGCCAAGATTCGAAAGATCCAAGGTACGAAAGACCAGAGTGCTCGCCAATTGGCCATCAGGTCGTCTTCGCCGAGGGTGAGCCCAGTAAATCTGTTGATAGGAATGTCTTTTCGCTGGGATTCGGCAGTAGGATGCGAACGCACTAGAAAACCAAGATACCTATAGATATTTCCTTACAAAATGTAAAATGTGATATACAATATAGGAGCTTCCCCATTGCACTTTAGTAACGTTGAATTTGCTGCATATTTGTTCTAGTGTCAAATGTCCTTAAATTAAAACACCGCATTTATAAACGATATAATTTGTCATTATTTTTATGCATTTTTAATGCCTTTTTGTATGCGTAAAAACAGATTTGTTGATGTAATTAAATTAAGTAAATGTTACATTAATAATTATTAGATATTATTAATTATAATTTATTTCCAGTGAAAAAAAAACCCACCATTCATTATTTTTCTATTACATAGTTTTGATAATTTTCAAATTTAAACACATTTTAATTTATGAAATTTATTTATCCATTATTATTTCAATTAAAACTGGAAACATCCGCCTCAACGGATATGGCCTGACATTGCTTCATTACAGAATATTAATCATGTTATAGAGAACACTTCCTCCATTCAGAATCAACACAATGTTGTTAAAAAAATATTTTCTCTTTACTTCAAAAACTTGTTTCTGAAAAAAATTAACAATATAATAACATTTGAATATTCATAAAATATTTTTAATTCATATATAATTCTCAAAATATTCATTTAATAAATGCCTTCCCCATAATTCTTCCCTTTTCCGAGTTTTTAATTAACAAATAAAAGCTAATACGAAAATCTACTTTTTAAATGCTGAAACACATATTAAAAGATAACATATACATTTAAGATTATATATATATTATATAGACATAGATATAACATATATACACAGCCCAGTCACATTAATGTGACCACCACCTACTTTCGACGTCAACGTGAATTAGCCAATCACAAAAGGCAGATGGCAGCACATTGCAGTGGAGTGTATATAAAGAATTCCACTTAATACCTCTTAAATACCACATTCCACACTCATCTTAAAGCCAGAATATACAAGAGTGTATATTCTGGCTTTTGACAGGTGGTCACATTAATGTGACTGGACTGTGTATATAAGATAACATAACATATACATATACTAAATACATACATAAATATTTGATATACATATGTATATTTAATAATTACATATACATATTTAATAATATAACGTCATATAACATTTCATTCTGGATTTAAAAATATAGTAGCATTTGGAAATTCTTAATATAGTAAAACAGCAAAACAGGATCCCATTTTTGAATCTATTCGAGATGTTTTCTGACAATTTTTTTTCAATATTTTTGCAACAGAAAGATTGATTGCAGCTTTTTGGCATTGCAAATCATACAAATCCTCCCTTTGCATTAGACATCTTCTTGGCTCGCTCTCTCTGCAGTGGAGAAGGCGTCTAATGACCACTGTCCTTCAATCCATCATTCCATCCAAAGAGTACAAAGAGGCTGATGGACTCCAACCCTCGTTATTCAGAGGGGGGGGATCACTTTCCTGTGGGGGAAAGGGGAGCATGTCCCTCCTGGGGTACAAGGGACATTGAATTTAATTACTGAGTAAGGCGCGCGAAATAGTGGGGGTTGTGTACCATCAAATATTTCCATTTATTCTGAACTGATAATTTCATATAATTGATTGTTAAAGATACTTATTTCTTTAAACTTATAAAATCTTGCATTTGAAAATTGTACCTTTTTTTTTTTCATTTCTAAGATATTGGTTATTTTAGAGTTAGTTCCTGTTGTAATTAATTGCAAAAATAAATGTTTTTTAAAACTTCATTAATATTTCTTTTATATCTGTTATTTTTTTACGGCCCCTGAATTTATATATATATATAAGTAAAGTGAAATGAAGTATTTTAAAGTAAGTAAAATATTTATTTTTTTATAATAATTTAAATATGTAAATTTACTTAAAACTTTTAATTATAGTTAATCAAAATTTAATTTTTAAGATCAGATTTATTAATGAAATTTTAATTTGTGAAGTGGATACCAGACCAAGTCACCAAATACAATTAAAATGGTAAAAGAAAATTACAATTAGTAAAAATAACAAGCATTGCAGAAGAATTTTTTGGCCTTAAAATCTTACATTTCAGTTTAAATCGTATTTTGTAAACATTTGAATTAATACGGCATTTTAAATGAATACAGATTATTGTATTTTTGATATTATTAATATCTGCCATTTTTAATTGACTCTTGGCATATGTATTTCAGTAACTTGTTTCTCTTTTAATAATTCTATATGTAGATTGTAAATTAGATGCATGACAATTATATTATTTAATTTGGTGAAATCGCAGTTTAGGGCCCAAGTTTTGTCGCCAACTTTGCGCCAAAATAGAGGTTCGCGTTAGTAACTGAAGCGCACCACTACAGCGAGCGAAGCCCGATTTCATAATGCTCGTGTAAGAAATTTAATTACAGATTTCAGTGAAAATGTCTAAAGTTGAAACATGTCAAGGACACGAAAAACCTCGATCCTGAAATCAATACCCATATATTTTATGGGTAATAATTATAAAAAAAAATTAAGAGTTTTCGTATCATGATACTCAGGAAAGTCGAAAACCCGAAGTCTGGCGGAGAAACGAGTTTCCAGATGAGTGAAGCCGAATTACTACATTTTAATCTTTATCGCCCATTTGGCGAGAAAGAAAAGTGATTAAATTTTCTTTACCCCCCAAAACTGCGAATTGGTCTTTAATTCCTTCAGTTATTGATATTACCCAACCAACGATATTTACTATATTTTTAACATATGAAAAGTTTTCAGTTTTGTTACAGCATATAAAAACAATCATACAAAAATTAAAAAATATTTAAAAAAAAATATATAATATCTAAAATCTATCTAATTTAGACAGAAAAAGAAAAAGTAGTTGAAGAAGAAAGTCGAAAGTATAATAAAGATATTCCAAATTATTTTTGGATGTCAGTTCTAATAGTATAATTAATGTGATCTAAATATGTATTGGAATTTTCTTCTATTTTTTTCACGTATGAAATAAAAAAAAAAGATTAATACTTTAAATACCAATTAATTATCAAAATTATAATGGCAAGAAAAGTAATTTATATGGGGTTTTTATTTATAAATAAATCACTTAGAATTAATAATCAATTAATAACAAGCTAATTAGAATTTAAACTAAATTAAACCGTATTTATTTAGCTATCATGGATTAAATACATTTATTACGTATTTTTAAAAATACTAAAAGAATTTTCATGATTTCAAAAAAAAAAACAACAACATGGACTACAGAAATAAAACAAAATCCTGCACATAGAAGTATGTTAAAAAAATCTCTTTTATCAAAAGAAAAAAACTAAAGATGTTTTTTAGTTGATGGCTATACGCAAAGATATATTAAATCCATATAAGATTAGACATTTTCGAGAAAGTTAAGATCCTTAAAACTTCTTAAGATCTTATAGATTAATAAAACGAATGTAAGAACCTTTTGGCTCTAGCAACTGATTTGGGACTTATATGCTTACAGCTATCGCAAGAAACTTCAATTTGGCAATGATTGATCAGTGAGGGGAAGAACAGGATATGTCCAAAAACTCATTTTGCAGAAATTGAGAAGTACATTATTAATGTCAGTGGTTTTAAAACGATCATCTTTAATAACTAATACTTGTCTCTCATATTGTATTTTCTAATTTCTAATAAATTTTTTTCTTATTTCTTTGTTTGCTATTTGAGATGATGCTCATGTTTAAATTTATAATTTTATTTCTTTGTCAATTTGGAATGTAATAATTTGATAAATCAGGTAAATTAATTACAGAATCTATTTTATTCCTTATGAGGTTCATGGATTGCTATCAATTATCAGCAATAAATATGCAACGAATGCTGTACTAAATAATTACGATAACAATCAGAAAATAACAATAACACAAATAAATAACAATCAATCTGAGACGATAATACGATAATATTCACAAAATAACAATAACACAAAAAAATAACAATCACTAAATAATTACGATAACAATCGCAAGATAAAGCCTGTCTGTCCGACTCGTGGCTACGAATAAAGGATCAACCATACGAGAGTACGAATCGAGACGAGTCGAGTCGAGTCACCCCGAAACAATTTTGATCCGAACGTCTCCGTCTGATCGCGAAAGTAACCCACGTCATATCTCGCTGAGCAAATCCTTTGATGTGTGGAAAAAAGACAACTCTTGCCAGAGCGATGTCGAAGCACCCAATTTCAAAGTAGGGATTTTTAAAACCGGTTTTTCATGAGTTTGCGAATGGGATTCATTCTTGTGTGGACGGGACTGGAAGCTAATATGCAGAACTCAGATTTGAATCCGCAGGAAGAATCCGTTGCAGTCACTACTTTCAGAAACAAGAAGACACGATGACGATGATAGCAGCTGTAGGTCCCGTTCTAATTAGCTTAAAGAGTGCACAAAGTGGCCGTAGAGCGACAAACAAACAAAATCAGTGGTATATATAAATATAACATTAGGCCCATCATAATGAATGAAAAATAAGTCACATATTCGTTCACTTTTAAGTGTTTTTAGAGCATAAACCTGTAATAAATTAAATCTGAAAAAAAAAAATCTATAACTCAACTCCCATGGACACTTTAGCTCACCAAATCATTATAACATATTTTATCTAATACTTATCATATAATTTTTAATATAAAGATAATTTTACGAAATAATACTTAACTATTGTGTTTTAAAAATGTTTCACTTAGAAGCATTATCTCTTCGAAAATCATTTTTAAATCCTTTTACCGACAATTATTGGTTGTGAACTAGTTCTTCCATTTTTTTTTTAACCAATAAAGTCATCAAATAAAGGCTCTTCTAAAAAAATAATTAAATTTCAGAATTTAATTGTGTCATGTTTCATTAAATTCTAATTTAACCGACTTGAGTAAAAATAAAAAATTATGTTAACATGTCAGTTAATTAAAAATAGTGTTTGCTTGATATCTCTGGAAAAAGGAAATGAATTATTAATATGAAAATAAAAAAGCAAAATTACTTAATAAAAGTTTAATAAATTATAACTTAATGTGAATGATAATAGTTATATTACTAATGTAAGTTCAGTGATCAGCCAACGGCCGTACCATGCTGAATATACCGGTTCTCGTTAGATCACCGAAGTCAAGCATCATTGGGCACGGTCAGTACTTGGGTGGGTGACCACCTGGGAACACCGCGTGCCGTTGGCAAATTTGGGACCTGAATGGCCGAGTGTCTAGCGCTCTGGCGCTCGGTGCCACAGGTTTCGGGTTCGAATCCCGGCGGTGCCATGGATGTTTGTAGTGGTTCGGAATCCACTTTAAGCCGTAGGTTCCGGTCTCCTATGACTGTAAGAGCGTCACGGAGCAAAAGTCAGGCTTCTACCTACGGGTGCTCCATCACAACAGAAGCTGCTTCCTTCCCCTTCAATCATGAGCACGTATGGGCTCGTGGGCTTGGCCAGCCAAGTGGGATAAGAAACAACAACAACAAACAACAACAAGTTCAGTGAGTTTTTCATTTATTTATGTATTAAAACGTTATTATGTGTCATGCGACTTTTTATCATTTGTCTGAATAATCACCTTTATTTAATTTCTTATATATATGAAAATAAATGCAGAAATATGTCTTAAGATCTCCGATTTCAAATTATTTACACTATCTTACTGAAAGAAAAAAAAAATAATTGTATGCATGATTATTATTTTATTTATATATCTAAATAGATATAAGGATAAAAATATTATTAATATGTTTGTCAGATATAAAATAATAGTATGCACGACGATTATTTTATTTCTATGTCCAAATAGATATAACTATAAAATAATATATCCGAAGTATTCTTTATGCGCGTGTTTTTTTGTTATATATATTTACACAAAGTCATTTTTAAGCTAGTACTAGTTCATCGCTCTGAACAAAATTAAAATGAGTAATTTTTATCATCTTAAGCACATTGTATTTTCTAAAATCTTTATCGATTTAAAAAAAAAACCGATGCGATATATATGTATTTTTTTATTAATATGCTTGTCAATAAATGAAAACCGTAATCTATCCACTGCAGATTTCTGAAAAAACCAAGAACCGATGAATCGGTGATTGAAAAAAATATATCGAAACAAATATCGTGTTAAAATATTATGCATGCTGACGGAATATTCCATCTCAAATAATGGAACGAAAATTGCCGACGAAAACGCACGCTAAAAAGTATTAATCTTTGCCTGACTTCCACCATCATCATCATTATCTGCATTCTTTGGGGAGGCCTTTTTATTTATTGAATCAATTTCTTAACCGCACCAGAACCTAAACCTGAAAATCAATGGAACAGAACCAGAAAATTGGTCTGGAGTTAAGCGAATGACAGCGCGAAATGGAGAAACGTTCCACATTAGAATAGAATGCATTCGCGGTGACTTATTGGGCATGGAACTTTACGAAATTTCCCAATTGCGATCGATAGTTCCTTTTCAGCGATCATTCGATTTCTTGGAAGACCCCCACCCCCTTCCTTCCCACCCATCCATCACGGCAGAGCAAATAGGAAAGGGGGTGGAGGGTAAGGGAATGATTGGGGGGTGGTTCGGAGAGAAGAGAGCTGGAGATAAAAAGTCATTCTGAAGATCCTTCCCGCCAAGGAATTAAAAAATGTTCCATGCCGATTTATTGCTTCTGCGATATTCGGATCGTGCTTCTGTGCCCCTTTGCAGTGAATGGCAAAAGAGTGTTCCAGTGAAAGGAGTGAGATATATTAAATTTTGTAGCTCTGCCGGATTTGGACGGATTTCAAGTAGCAGGACAGAGTGGTCCCATGTGTCATGCGACTAAAGGGGTGGGTGGATGAGTGGAGAATGTATCGTTTCATTGTGTTCGCGTACTTTTTTATTCCCTCCAGTTTTGCATCAAAACTGATAGAGCGGTTTTGAAAATAAGGAGAAAAATAAAATAACAATTTAATTAAATCTATTTTTTTAATAAAAATTATACATTTTATTAAGAAAAGACATTTTAAAAAAATTAATAGCAATTATAGCAAACTATAATGTGCAGGTTATGCAACCAGATTGTAATTGGATCTGGTTGGATTGAGATACTTGAAGCACAGGTTGGAGAACTCACAGCTTTATTTACACGAGTACATACAATTAGAGACATACAATATTTAACACATTTAAATACGGATAATTAAAGATTCAAGGGGTCTGATGACCAAGTGACTAGACCTTCGTGCCACAGGTTTCGAGTTCGAATTCCGATGGTGTCATGTATGTTTATAGTGGTTCGGAATCCATTTTAAACCATACGTCCCGGTCTAATATGATTATAGAGCGTTGGGTGTAGAGCTGACAACCAATCCCGTAAAAAGAAAACATTTTCTGTTTAGAATTCTGTTAATAGGCAGACGGCTTTGGCCCACCATGTGGCTTTTGTGCCAATGAAGAAGAATTATAGATTCGCGGAATGACTCTACTTCTAAGTCAAAAACCCGATACTCAGCTACGGGCAGGTTACGTGAAATATATTTCTTGTCCGTGTGAGAGTTTGTAGGCCAATTAATATGCAAGGTTATGTTAAATGTATCTAACGGTAAATTTTCAGTTTAAAGGCTGAAACAGATGAAGATCCCTTATTACACCGCTGTGTTTGAATCCTTTTCAATTCTTGCAAATTTTATATACGCTATTGCTGATAGTAAGGCAAATATCTCTATTTTACAAGAAACTTTTTCTAAATAAGATAAATTAATTTCCTTAAAAATTATACAGACTTTTAATCTTAATGTGGCTCTCACTTTTTTAGTGTAAATGGGTAATAAGAGAGATATTTTTCTTACATCATAAAATAATTGTGTTACATAATATATTATATTTTTTTCTTTTATAAAATATTCAATATATATATCTTATAATTTGGAATTCAATGTTTCAAATGTTGAAATGTTTTTCTGTTCTCTGGACCGATTTCGAATTACCTTCCAGAAATTATCACCCCTTCCAGAGAAAATGGATTTATCCTTTGCATATTTTTTTCTGATGTGAAAGGGTGTGTTTGTGTTTGTTGTTTTATGTGTGTTTGTGTTTGCTGTTTTATGTGTGTTTGTATTTGTTCTGGACGGCTCATTGTTTTATACTCTATAAGGCCACCCCCGCCCCTACAAAAAAATTCCAACGAAAAAAGTGAGCAATAGAAAATTTTAAAATTATTAATGTGTCTGAAATTACTACCTATTTGGAAATCCAGTATTGAAATAGAAAAGAAATGAATGCAGAAATAAAATCTTAATTTGACATATACTTTTTCTGCCAGATCACCCCCCACATCGTCCAGAGGCATTGACAGTGAGACTGCTTCTGGTAAGAACAGAAAAAGTCTCGCTGGGGTTTCTTTTATGTCGAAGTATAGACGCCAGACATCTCTAGCATGTAAAGCATATTATAATATCAATCAAAGTATATTATGTCTATATCAATTGAATTTTTTTTTTCATCGAAATGATTTAATCTTTTTTCTTTTACTGCGTATGAGAAAAATTTGTTTGGTAAAAATGCAGATTAAGAACATATACCGAGATACTATTATATAAAAATTTTACAACAGATATTAAAAAGAATTTTTATGTCAAATAAACTTTTTAAAACTATTTGTTAATAGTTAGATTTCACTAATTTATAGAAAAAATCTTTTAATAACCAATTATTAGTTTAATTACATTATTGAAGTAAATAACATATCTTAACATTTAATATATATTAATCATTTCATTCTCATAACCTTATAACTCAATGTAAAATTACTTTTATAATTTGTTTTGATGTCTGATGTTCATTTTCTTTTACAAAAAGAATTGTTTTTAGGGTTCTTTCTTTATAACGAATTTTATTTTATTATTTGTTTCGTACTGTTATACAATAAATTACATTTTAGAATTTTATTATTTTTCAAACTGCTATGTTTCGTTTTATAAAAGTTTTTCAAAAATGATTGTTGTGTACAATACAATTAATGTTATAAACAATACAATGTAATAATTTTAATGAAACTTAGTAGAAATTAATTTGGCGAATAATATATCTAATTAAAACATTAATTTGTTTTGAAATAAAATCTCGCACAGTGTAAATCTTTCACTGATATCGAAAATCATTACTCATCGAGCTTCGTTTCCCATGTAAAGATATGTGAACGTTCCAGAAAACCCGCCATTCCTTCATTACTTCGTATCTCATTCTTTTTCTTCTTCCTCCTACAGGAATATGGGATCATTCCAACCCTGAGGTCAACCAGGCCACTTGTTTTTCTTTCGGAATTCCTCATTGTGTGGCCAGGGAACAGACGATCTTTTGTTCTTTTATTCGAACTGATGGATACATCGATTAGATTGAGGGTTGTCCATATTCCCGCGTCTCCTTCCCTCGGGATATCGTCTGCGGGGACTTTGGATTCTCATTTGTTTTCGGCGTGTCGCCTCTGAAGTGTTTATGTGTTTACCACTAACATGCTTTTTTATGTCTCGGTAGGAGCTTGATTTAATATTCGCCGGCTTCTTTATTTATTCAGTTTGGGTTGTGGTTTTTATATGGCCGTGAAATACCAAAGTAAGGTTTTTTTTTTTTTCTCTATACTTTGTATAACAATTTTTCTTTGAGGAGAAGAGGGTGATATACTAATGGCTCTGTAATAAGTAAATTGACATTATATAAATGATGTCCTATAGTCGGCATCTATAAATTTTAAGAATTTCTGCAATTTGAGATTATCTAATCTCTTGGCCATAATAAAATTTACAACCTTGATGACGTATGATATTGATGACATTGACTTTGATGACAACCATTCATGATACTGATGCAGACATTGACCATGATGGCAATCTTGCATGATATTGATGGCATTGATCTTCAGGATCATGCATGATATTAAAACAGGCATTCACCTTGATATCATGCATAATATTGATGCAACCTTGATACCATGCATAATATTGATGCAAGCATTAACCTTGATACCATGCATAATATTGATGCAAGCATTAACCTTGATACCATGCATGATATTGATACAGGTGTTGACCGTAATGACAACCAGGCGTCATATTGATGGCAGTCAGGCATGATATTGATGCAGGCATTAACCTTGATGACATTCATGCATGGTATTGACATTTATAACAGTCATGCTTGATGCATGATGCTGTTCCATCTCTAAAGCTTTTGCTCATAAACCTTCTCGTGCAATATAAATTTTGCGAAGCAGTCGCATCATCTAACATTAATTTTACAAATTCCATCTCTTTTACATACCATGTGCAACTATTTCAGATATGTTCCCAGTCATTTATTTGAATAACATCTGAGTATATGTAAAAAACATCGCTGAAATTTTAAAATCGAATTTTTGTTAATAGAAAAAATTCAAAAATATCATTGGTCTCCAATTAGCAAAATAGCAAAGCCATCCACCCCCAAATTACTATCCTCTTTTCCGAATCCTTCATCTATTCCAATAAAGCCAGTAATATATAATATATCAATAAAATACAATGTTAGTAATTCGCTGACGAATTCCATTTGTTGTTAAGAGAACAATGGACACAATGTGTAACATTAACATGGAATTTTTAACGATGTCCATTGTTTCATTTCTCAAAAATTCCGTTTATTCCGTTTAATTCCAAAATTCCACTTGCTTTTTTAATCAAGAACATATCTTTGAAGAAGTTGATAAAACTATCGCAAGCGGCAAACTAGGTACTTGGTCGCCAGTCCAGTTCTATAGCTAACTGTAATTAATAACCTGCTGCCAAAAGATTTGAGCGGAGCTAAATTTTGATAAGGCGCCCTCAAGGAAGAGGAAGGAGAGAAGGAAGCCTTGTCCGAGGGGAGCTTCTAAAAGAGATGTCCGCCAAGGAAAAAAAGGGAGCCATAATCATTTTTTAAACCTCTTCTCCCATTATTTATTAGATGGATTGACGTGAGGAGCACGCCTCGCCCATCGGTCATTAGGGTCTTCCCTCCACCGACATTCCTCGGCTTCGGGAAGATGTAATATTTAAAAAAGAAGTGAAGTAAAAACTCCCGGCTTTATTGGAATAGACGAAGGATTCGGAGAGACGATAGGAATTTTGGGGGTGGCTTTGCTATTTTACTAATCGAGGATAGCTTTTGTGATCAATAGGTTTTTCTATTGATAAAAATTCGATTTTAAAAGTTCAGTGATGCTTCTTACGTCTACTCACATGTTATATAATAGAATGACTGTGTATTAGTATCATTGTATCGCTCTTTAATTCAAGATTTAATTGAAATCATGTTGTTGTTTTGTTTATTGATAATTTGTAAAATTGTTTAGACTTGTTGTGCTATCTTCAAAAACTTTATTTTAAAAGTTTTAATTTGTTCTGTATTTCTAAAATTATTGGAATTTTTCTTGTTTTAATAGAATATTTAACTTTAAATTAACATTCATTTATATAACATCTACTCAAATGTTATATAAATAAATGACTGTGTATTAGTATTATTATATCGCTCTATAATTTAAGATTCACTTAAAATCATGTTGATTTGTTTATTGATAGTTTGTAAAATTGTCTTGACTTGTTGTATCTTCAAAAACTTCATTTTATTTTGTTCTGTTTGCCTAAAATTATTAATATTATTTCTTGTTTTACTGAAATATAATTTAAATTTAAGACAGGAAATTTTATCATTAAAGCCATAAGTTAAAAGACTGCCTTCAACTAATAATATATATTGTAACCATGCTTCCGCCTACGCATTGGCGAAAGCATCCCATGTGGCGTTCATGAGATGTCCTTTGTCCTGCAAACTTTCACTCGGGGAGAAAATATATTTTGCGCATCCCGCGCCTACCTGAGTATTGGGTTTTCGGCTTAGAAGTGGAATTCTTCCCCGAATCTATAATTATATGGTCTTTAAATGTTGACTTTTATTGTACGTATGTGGTGTTTGTGCACGTGTAAATAAAGCTGTGAGTTCTGAAACCTGTACCTCAAGCATCTCAACCCAACCACACTCAGTTACAATCTGGTTGCTCAACCTGTACACTACATAGTATATATATGTACACTACTATATATATATATATATAAATTGTTAAACCGGCATTCGATGTTTCGGCATGATATCGATAGAGCTGTTTGCTTTGGATATTTTTAGGGTGATTCAATTGTTTGTTGAATTTGAGGATCAGATAACTTTTCAGGGTTGCTCACATTTACGCCCAATATTTATTGCATTCCATTACATCGTTAAAGTGATAAATCTGCAGAATTAATAAATTTTTATTTAATTCATAACAATTTTTGAGAGAGATACGTATCACGGAAGCAACGCGATAGATATCACAAACTTTTTTAAACAGCCTCGTGTGTTTTTTTTATTAATGCAAGAATATTCAATTAAATTAATGTTCAGTATGTGAATTTCGATTTTATATTTGCTGGAAAGTCGAAAGTCGAATATTTATATTGTCTAGACAGGATCTGTTATCTGTCTAGACAGACAGTGTATGCGCCAAATATGTACATGCCTTAATTGTTTAAATTTTTATTTAATGATATATCTTTGGTATTTCCGTTAAAACTATATTAAAGCTCGATAATACGGCACAGCCATAGTCTGTCCCGACATCCCAATATGTTGGATTAAAAACCCTTCTACTATTAATTATTTAATACTTCTATTACTAATTTTAAAACTAATAATATACTTAATTTTACTGTTAACAAACATTTAACTTAAGAACCACCGCTCTCGCCGTCGAACTTACATTGTTTTTACATTGCTTTTTCTACTTTGTTGGCCACGTAGCATACATCTCAAAAATGTGTTAATACAATATTTTGGTTTATTTGATATATTAACGTGTATAAAAGCAAGTGAAAAGGAAATATGAGCTAAATTTAAAATATTGCTTTCGAAATAGAAACATTTAAATGCAGTATTCCCATAATAAAATTGCTAAAGATCATGCTTTCTGTACTGGGCAATTTGAGAACGTTCGATGCATTAATTACACAAATGTTAGAGCTTGTTGTCTATGTCTCAAAGAATCTTATTGGCTGAGGAATTAATTTCGAGAAATACTTTTTTTTTTTTATCTCAGATCGATATGCTCGATTAAGATTGTGTTGATTTCCAAAGTGAATTTTGTTCTCTTGCAATATCGATTTGAATGAGCTAATAATTCATATATGGGAATATTATATTACAAAGTACAATGTTTTTAGACTTACAGTAATTTTATCGCAATATCCTACACTTGAAGATTCGTATTAAAGTTACTATAAATATTACAAGTTCCTGCTACATTTTTTTTGTTTTATAAGGTTTAAGTTTTTTGTCACTGTTTGTGCGACTGTACAGAGACATAGTTGCATGATTTGAAGTTTCCACGTATGCACTGCAAGAACTTCCTCTGTGGCGTTCAGGAGAAATGGTCAGTAGGCATCGAGACTCTCACTCGAGAGGAAATACAGTGTAACCGGCGCTGCCGCTGAGAAACATTTTGTTTAAAATCTCTCATTCCGGGAGAAATATCGTAGAAGTGGAATCCTTGCACGAATCTTTAATTAGATGTATTTAAATGTGTTACATGTTGTATGTTTTAATTGTAAGCTGTGAGTTCTCAAACCTGTATTTCAAGTCTCAACCCAATCACGCCCAGTTACTATCCAGCTGCACAGACAACGACAATACTACAAAGTGTACTTTTACCACACTGACATAATTCCTTAGAGAACTTTCTTCTGATAATATCCTGTTCCTCACGTGTCAGTGCAGTTGCCAAATTTGCACTTTTGAAAATAACACTACTATGCCATCTGTAATTTGTAACCCTGTGTAATTGTTTTCTGATGCACCATGAAGCTACTAATGGCATATTTTAGTCATTTCACATTCATAACTTCATATTCTGATGCCTCTTATTTATAATATAACTTAATCTCTATAATTTATGAAGAACCCCTCTGCTTTATTAAAATAAAATACTTTTCTAGTATGATTACACATCGATGCAAAAAACCATAAAGCGGTCATGTTCTCTTTTGCTAGATGCCAAAAACAGCAGAGAGACATTTGAAACGCATGGCGGAAGAAAGTCGGGAAAAAGTGACCACGAATCTGAGCAAAACAGTATTTATTTCCAACTGCTTCTTCACTCTATCGTCCCTCCCCCCCTTTTTTTTTTTTTACTTTAGTTTTCCAAAATGGCGTTTTCCTTCCTGTAATTTGACTTCACATCGTGCGTGACAAAGTTGCGGTAGAAATGGTTTTTGTTCCGTACGTGATCAGAGGTTGCCTTTTTTTGTGCTTTTTTTTCCTCTACCTCATTTTTGTTTCTTTGTAATTATCTTGAAATGAAACTTTTCAGCGGCCATCTGACTTTTCCGAAATTAAGGCGCAGCTGAACCATATCTTTTTTTTTTTTTTTTCTTTCCATAGAAATGACTGGACCGAGAGATATTTTGTATTAACCCAGGCCTCTCAATCTCTGTACAGGCATAAAAGGTTTTTATCGCCGGAAAACTCATTTCTGTTACTTCCTGGCCAATCGCTTGTATAATATGCAAAACTATATATCTTCAGGAGTGATTTTTTTGAAAAAATATATTTGTATTACGTAAGTGACGATCGTTTATTTAAGGTTCAGCCGAAGAAATTTATTTAAAAAAAGTAAGAATAAATAAAAGGAATATAATTTATTTTTATGCTTTTGATTCACTCATCCTATCTGAATTGCTGCTATATTTTTTGCATGTTTAATCTGGTTGTTTTATAAATTACAACATGTAGAAATCAATGTTTAATACTCTTTATACAGTGCATAGTCAAAAATAACGAAAAATTCTAGTTATATCTTTTTAATTAAAACAAAACTTAAATTACTTCATTATAACAATGGATTACGGTTGTTCTAAAACTATCAATTCTTAACAAAGATCGGAGTATCTTTTTATGCAGTTTTAAATACAAATTTTTTATGAAACAAAAGAAAAAAATTGCGAAAAAGAAATTAGTTTTCCCAAACATTGATCTATGGCATTTGTCCATAGAATGGCAGACTTACAAGATATCAAATGTTAGCTATATAGATAGGTGCATCACAGAGTGTTTACCACCACAATTTCTAATGAATCACGAAGACAGGAATTCATGCATCGCCTCTTTCTTATGTTAACCCTTGCAAAGGAGCACATTCCTTCCTGCAGATTAATTGTGGCCATCCTCTGTATTAACATGTAAAAAGAAATTTTTCAAAGGGTTATATTTTAATATTTAAGAGTTTGAGAGTTTTAAGAATTATCATTGTTCTATTTTGCTATTACAAATGATAATGTTGATGTTGTTTTCTTATCCTCACGGAAAGAGGGAGGAGGAGACAGTTTATGGTGGCGATGGAGCACCCGTTGGTAGAAGCATATTGTATGGGTGGAAAGCCGAGAAACTCCCATCAGGTAGTCCAACCCGACTATGCAAGATACTGAACATCACAAATGTCTTTGAGTCTCCTTTTTTGAAACAGACCAAACAAAGATACCAGTGGATTGAACCTCTACCCTAATGCTCATCAGCAGCACGTTTCCACTGAGCCACACGTCAGTCTTCATTATCATTTAGGAACTATAGGATACATTAGTATAACACCTGACGAAGCTGAGATGAAACATTAACAAATCGCATATCAGTCACCAGTTTAAATGTCCAAGTTTAGCGAACAGGAATCCAATCCTCTACTAATATCCTTGAAGCAGGAGTAATCAAACAACATTTATTATGAATCATATTTACAATGTAAACATGATGCATAATGCAATTGTACATTATTAAAATGATCAAAAATTTAAACCACTATAGAAATCTTATACAACAAATTGCATGTAAAACACAAAGTACGAAACATTCAGCAAATTTCATTTAATTGCATATCATCTCGGGAAAATTCTGTCCAAAGTTTTCAACAAAACCCAAACGAACCTGTTCCAAACTCCCCGTTCCATCGAACAGAAAACCTTTCCGTCTTACTACACCTGCCGAAGACGTCGGGTATCGTTTAGCGGGCTAAATTGTTCGCGATTCGGGCTCGAGGATTCGATTTCAGCGGCAGAACGGAAAACTCAAATTGAATTTTCCTTAATCGCTCATCCAGACATTCAGCACCTTTTCTTCTGTTTTCCCGCCCCCTCCCAATTTGACTTCTCTTCTCGCCGCCCTGCAGCTCTCTGGTTTCCTGTCTGGTCGATCCCTGCTTTTGCCTCAGGTGGATCTGCTGCTTTCTGTCCTGTACACATCCAGCACATCTGAATCGATACTTTTTACATGCAGGGAGTTTAACGATATTTTTTAAAACGGATGTTCCATTCATGCCTGTAATTTAACAGAAAAATAGAATGTTACTTACAACTAAATGGAGATTTTGATCTGGTGTTTAAGATTGAGCGTTTTCGCAATTCTACAGTTTAAAAATCTTTGGTGAATAATATTTAGTAAATTGGGGATCTGATCGCCGAATGACTAGCGCTCGGTACCACGGGTATCGGGTTCGAATCCCGGCTGTGCCATGGATGTTTGTAGTGGTTCGGAATCCACTTTAAACCGTAGATATCGGTCTAACATGATCGCAGAGCGTTGCGGAGGTATTGTTACTCCGCGTCCGTAGCTTATCTTCAAGCTATACGCACTCCCTGGGTAGTGATAAGTGATTAACATCGGTGCATCCCTTGCTTATGCCATAAAAGACAAAGTGTGTCTAAATATTTGCCAGGTGCAGTAGAAAATAAAATTAATTAAATTTAATTCCTGCGGCTTTTAGCAGATGGCATAAAATTATTGCCAGATGAGTAAAAACTGAGTAATTACATTATGTCAATAAACTATGCTGTTTAATATGTTTCGTTTTATTGAATCTTTGAATTGTGAAAAGGCATGGGTTTATTTATTTATTTATCTTTGAATTTATCGAATGTTGTAGCGAAAAGGACATCTGAATCGATACTTTACATGCACTCAGTTTAACGATATTTTAAAACGGATGTTCTATTCGTGCCTGTAATTTAACAGAGAAATAGTATGTTACTTACAAGTAAATAGAGAATTTGATCTGGAGTTTAAGGCTGAATGTTTTCAAAATTTTACAGCTTAAAAATCTTCTGTAATGATGAGTCAAATAATGGTAATTCAAAAGGTGCGAATTTTAAATAATGTTTGTTGTTTCTTATCTCAGCAACAACTAGACTAAGTCCATGAATCAGTGTGGTCTCATGGAAGGAGCGCTTTGCCACTGAGCCCCGAGTCGGGCATTTTAAATAATTATTTTAATAAATTATTCTTTTAGCAGTTATTTCCTATTTTTGAAGTTAGATTTAAATTGTTAAGAATTTTCTAGCATTATAATTAAGTGTAACAGCAGTCCTTTTTCATTAACGAATTTTAAATTATTAAAAATACCTATTAGCTAAAACATAAATCGCATTTATAAATTTTTAACTAACAAAAGTGATTAGTTTTATTGAAAGTATAAGTAATGCACTATTTAAATTATTCAACCATTAATAAAATCATAAATTAAATGACAATTACTGCAGAAATAGGCGTCATTAATATTTATTTCCTTATGTAAAATAAATTTTCTTTCCATTTCCATTAAAAAAAATTACCGACATTAAAAATATTTAGTATTAATTAAGTGCAAAAACTATTTAACCAAATTCAAGAACCACTTGATCATGAACATCATTCCTTATTTTTTTTATTTTTTTTTTATTCCTTCATTCCTTACAGAACTATTATTATGCATTTCCTTCAAGTCGCGTCATAAATTAATTCAGTAAAACATTCACGAAAACCTTGCAACTCTCATTAGAGTCAGAGTCATTAGTGCTCCCATAAAAAAAAAATTAATTGGTCAAAAAACTGCAAGTGAACAGTTTTTTTTTTCTTTCGGTACACTCAAACGATGGCAATAAATACATAAATCTCATTTCATGCCTTCTTAAGAGGGTGTAATCACAAATGATTTGGCTGTGCAAGAATTAGTTGGAAAAGAACTCTTGGATGGAAGCTGTAGCGAGTAATTAAGTGAATTAAATGCAGACAAACGTTTTCTGTTTAAATAGCTGCATTAACGAGAAAATGAATATAAATCATTAAAAGGACGTTTCGTAGTTCAGTTTAATGTGAATTATTTTTAGTTTTTCATTTGTTGTTGAATTATTTTTAGTTTCTGGCGTGTGAAGTAAAGAGAATGATAAATTAAATTCTTTGAATCAAATAATACAGAGCTGTATTGTGTTTAGCAAACTTAACTTAGAAAAGTTTACATAGTTACAAATTAGCCATAAACTTTTCTATGTTAAGCTGCATTATAAAGATCCTTTTGCCTTAACAGGTTGTGTTGTATTAGACAATATTAGGAAAATTTTGTATGGTGAATGTAAAGAGTATAAGTCTTTTCAATTTATTTAATATTATATAATTTGCATATGGTTTATTATGTAGAAATAGTCCCCTCGCATTCCAAGTCGTCTTTGCAAATATTTAACAGTAATTTTTTATTTTTTGTTTAATTAATTAATTTGTTTGAAATCTTAAAACCTATCAATTATAATTTCAAGTTCATTACATTTCAGCAAGAGTTGTAGAAATTAATGTTATTTACCCTAATATTTCAAAATATTTTCTTTCAGAATTTAGGAATATTAGAACCAAATGCTTGAGAAATTTCTACACAGTTTTAATGCAAATAAAGATCTTACTAATTCTTAACTTAAGATTTTATTCCTACAGAAAATGCAGGTCCATTATTATATTAGTTTTGATAACTGGAAACACCACTTTAACTAATTTATATCTGCTTATCATAATGTTAATAAAAATTAGTTTGCTAAAAATTAAAATTTTTTTTTTTTTTTTATAAAGTAAGTTTTTGCTTCAAATATTAGTAGAATAATGAATCATTTCTATTATATTAATGATTTGATCTTGTTATGATTTTTTTTATTAAATTCCATGATTTCTAATGTTTTTTTTTTATTAATTTGCATGATTTATAATGTTTTTTTTTATTAATTTGTGTATGGAAACTTACAGGAGGAAACATTTTTATATGGTACCTTACATGACCATTTTTATGTAACGAAATGTAGACATTTTTATGGGGTCTGATGGTTTTGTGACTAGAACATTGACATTTGGTCCCGACGGTTCGAATCCCGGATGAATGATTGTAGTGGTTTGGAATAGTACTATATCTGGTTGACAAACCTACCCGTAAAAAGAAAACATTTGTTTTCTTTCACGGGTAGGTTTGTCAGACTACGCAATTTCTTGGATTTGAATCTGTCAGTAGGAATATGGGCTTGGACCACCATGGGGCTGTTCAGCCATCGAAGAAAAGGACATTTTGATATACTAGAAATATAAAACAATTGTGCATTGCTCTAAGTATTTTACGTAGACATTTAACTACATCTACATGTACTAATTACATTAGACATTTAACTACAAGCAAATGTACTGATATTGATTTCATTATTAACATAACTGGCGCTACCTAAAAGTTCTTAAACTAACTGACAATTTATATTGTATGCAAAAACTTGCTAATGTAGACTGCAAATATATTAACTATACATCATTCTCAATTATGATATTTCCAATCATTCATAATAATAACTGAATAACAAGGAAACTGAAAATTTTATAACATGGAAACAACTGTCAAATGACTTATCCGGAACATAAAATCGCGTCTTCTTTTTGGGAACTTTCTGATTTCCATCCATTTCCTTCTTTTTCCAATTTTTCTTTTTCTGGGGTCCCATCTTATTGGCTTCTTCGCTCATTTCTCCTTCTGCAGCGAGATTCCATTTGGATGTCTCCTGATGGCTAATCCATCAACTGGTGCGGTTGCCTCCCGGTCTCTGATTACCGCTTCATTAAATAAGAACTTACACTTGTAGTGGTAGTTTCTTCTCTCTTCTTTTCTACTTTCTTCTTTTCTTTTTCTCCGTCTCTTTCTAGGAAGTTGAGGAAGTGATCAGTTTTCAACAGTTTCTCGCGTGTCATCTCGCTTGTAAGTCGTTTTATTCAAATTACGATGTTCGAGTAAAGCAGAATGGCTTGTTCTCGAAGACATCCTTAACTTTTGTTTTGCTGCAAAACTTTGGTGCTCTGCAGGAAAACTCAAATTTTCACTTTTACTTTTTTTTTTAGGTAGATTGAATTTAAATTCGAGTTTAGAAATGATTTCCTTTACAGGGAAAAATAATAACTTAAATTGAAAATAAAATGAATAAAAATCAAATATTTGTTAGTATAATGTGCAGGTTGGGCAGCCAAATTCTAACTGGGTGTGTGGTTGGCAGTGCCGGATTTAGATGAAAAGAGGCCCTAGGTTATTTCACTTATGAGGCCCCTTCATCACCCATTTTGAAGTTTGTAAATTACATGAAAGATAATAATAAAATACATCATTACTGTGATATATATCAATATTTTAAATGAAACATGTTGTTAATGTTATTAATCTTTATAAAAAATGTGGCACGGATAATAAATAAAATAAAAAAAATTGAGAACACTTATTTGGGCATTTATTCTCATCACCCTTTATAGTAATTGTAACAATTACATATAACATAACATACAACATTTACAAAGAAACAAAATTCAAATAATAAAAATCTTTGACTACGAAAATAAAATATGCAATAAAAATTATCATATTTTCTATCAAATTAAAGCTTAGTAGCATAAGGCACGCCAACATTTGTCATAGCAATCAGTGAACGTATGAACTATACTTTGGGCTATCTATACTTTGGTACAATATACTTTACACAAACGAACAGACCCAATGAGCCGAACGCATTTATCTTAACCAATACATTTTTATGTTTGTTAGAAAAATATGTGTAGAATTTCTCCTTATTTTAGATTCAGTGTTTACTGTTTTTAGAATAGTGTCCTTCTAATTTTGCTAACAATTTGAATGTAGGCCCCTCTTGATCTTGAGGCCCTAGGCTGACGCCTAGTTAGCCTATAGGAAAAACCGGCCCTGGTGGTGGGATTCAGATACTTGACACACATGTTGGAGAATTAACAGCTTTACTTATTTATTCTCGAATACCACGCGCGTAGAATTGATGGCAGACAATATTTAACACATTTAAAGACATATAAAAGATTTTAAAAGATGTCTTTAAAGAATTAAAGTTCGATTAAAGAAGAATTCTCCCTCTGAGCCGAAAACCCGATACTTGGGTACTAGCAGGGCGTGCTTCTAAATGTCTCTGATTACCGCCTCATTAAATAAGAACTTTTACACTTGTAGTGGTAGTTTCTTCTCTCTTTTTCTTTTTCTTTCTTCTTTTTCTCCGTCTCTTTCCAGGAAGTTGAGGAAGTGATCAGTTTTCAACAATTTCTCGCGTGTCATCTCGCTTGTAAGTCGTTTTGTTCAAATTACGATGTTCTCGAAGACATCCTTAACTTTCGTTTTGCTGCAAAACTTTGGTGTTCTGCAGGAAAACTCGAATTTTCACTATTCTTTTTCAATTCCTTCTATTAGCTCACACTCTCCCTATATATATCTTGTTCAAATTTTCAATCGTTAATAATATACTTTTTATTCATCCACTCAAGTTCAAATGCATTTTTTTTTAACTTGTAGTGGATGACACTGGATGTTAATACAGTTTTTTCAAATATTAATTCAGTAATTAAATTAATTAATTAATTTTAGTTCTTTTTAGATTTGAATATGTCTACCAATAGATGGCGCGGGTAGTAGGCCTCGAGACTCTCACCCGAGAGAGTGAGAGTCTTGAGGCCTACTATCCAATTCTCCTGAGCGCCGCAGAGTCCCTCTTTTCAGGGTGTTGGAGAAAGCATGGTTGCAAAACTCTAATAAATATTTGCAATTAACTCTTATAGGTTCTGCAACTTCTATTCTACGATTCCACTTCTAAGCGAAAAACCCGATACTCAGCTACGCACAGGGTTCTCGAAAGATATTTCCTTTCCGGGTGAGAGTCTGTAGGACAATTAATACGCAGAATTACATTAAGTATATTTCCTCTCGGGTGAAAGACTGTAAAATATACTTTTCTCAACCGAAGAACGTGATTGTTCTGTACTTCCTCTCCGGTGAGAGTCTCGAGGCCTACTGACCATTTCTCCTGAACGCCAGAAAGGGCGCTTTTACCAGTGCGTAGGAGGAAAGACTTTTGAATTTGTTTGTTATAAAATTCACAAAATTGAAAACTTTTTCTTTAAATTTAATAACGGAAATTTATTTTAATCAATTTTCCAATTTATTAATACCTAAAAATGAAATTAATAAGGCGATTGAGTATATCTTAATGCCAAATATTTGTTTATATTGTTTATTTTTTATTGCCTTTTATTCTTATTTAAACATTATAATAATTACAGTATAAAAAATTATATATGTATCTAATTTTTATCAATTAAAAAAATAACTAGGAAGTTAATTATTATTTTTTAATAAATTAATAATATATGTATATATATCTTACTCCTTTTCGATCTAATCAATGGGCTTAAAGCTTAAGAAATTTCTCTCATTCGCAAAGCAGGAGATAGAAGTTACTATGCAACCAAGGTTCTCCCTCAACCTGGTAAATCGTCATCGTCATAATCAATTTTATTTCCTAAATGCGATAAATATTATATTTAAACTAACAAAAATACATTTCTCCTTTTAATTATAGCTATATCCAAATACTTCTGTATAAAATTCATATTTTATCGTAATTAAAAAAAAATTACAAAAGCGAACTATGTCTGAAGCGAACCCACATCAATTATTATTTCCTTTTTCGGATCAAGATATCTTACTGTCTGCATAGTGTGTGATGTTTTTCCTTGTTGTGTTTTAAATGGGTACTTTCTATTCTTCTTTGATGCGATCTCTAATTTCTGAGAGTGCTACTGTTGATTACATCTTTATTGCTTCGTCTCCCGTCTTCCGAACATAACTTCTGCCATTAAGTGTCTGTGGTGATTTTTTTTCTCAGACCCAATAGAAATATAAATCTTAATTGTACTCGTAGAGGAATTTTCTCTTCCTTTTTATAATGATCAGCAAAAAAATGAAAATTGTTTTCATACCTGATCTTACTTATTTCTTTCACCATTTTAATTTAGTAGCACCTAATAAATAAGTTCAAAAATCGTTCTTTTAGAACTAGCTCTATTACAGTCTCTTACAGTTAAATTCTATTGCAATTAAAAAAATATTTACTATAAAACTTTTTTGAATTTTTTGAGCTATTTGATATTTTATATAAAATTTATATGCTACACTATTTATTTATTTATTTATTATTATTATATTTTTTGAAGAGACAATCTCTTAAATGAGTATAATTTAAATTACATTAATCTATTATATTTCCATTTGTTATAATGGAAAAAAAAATATGGTTTTGAGTAAAACTCATTTGATAGTTTTTTTTCTGTAAATTTAATTAAAATATCATGTCGAAATGATTGTAGAACCTGTAAGAGTTGATTGCAATTAGTTATTGAGTTTTTTGTTGTTTTATGTTATTTCATTAATATTGGTGGAATATTGCATTGCCATATGCTAGTTGTATTTGTATTTATTCATCAAAAATATGAATATTATGAAATTTATATATGAAATAACTTCATATTGGTTCTGATTTCGAAAATTGATTGAGTTAGCTTTATTAAAAATATTAAATGTTTTGTTATCCATTGAAATAACAAGTAATGATTCAATGGAAGCCATCTATTGAATAATAAGAATCCAATGAATAATAAGGAATTCCTTATTAATCCATTGAAATAATAAGGAATCCATTGAAATAATAAGGAAACCATTGAACTAATAAGGAAATAATAATTTTTTTGAAATATGTATATCTGAATGAAAATATTTCTATCTTTAGAAAAGCTGAAAATAAATTTTCACAATTTTTTCATTAAGTAACTGGAAAATACGTGCATTGCTATTTTTTCCTTTTATTAATTTTAGAAAGAATAGGCATTCTGTATTAATAATAAATAATATCTATAATAATCTATAATAAATCTATAATATCTATAATAAATAAATAATATATAATGAAATAATAAAAGTAAACAATTTTTCTTTTTAAAAAAAAAACATTTCGTATAAAATTTAAAATGCAGATCACTTACTTTAAGAAAATCCCAAAGGGTAAAATCCATCATGTTATATATCAATAAAACTCCGCGAATTCTGAGAAATTCGTCTTCCATAAAACGATGAAAATATCTCTTCCACTAAATGAAAGTTTCTTCTAAGAAACGCTCTTGTTATATTCGGAAAGGCATAGGAAACGTTGAGGGGGTGGGTGTGGGGTGGTTCTCGGAAAATCACCTGTTCGATAGAAAGGGGGGGCGAGTGAGAGATGGAAAAGTTAAGGCTCAAACGTGATAATGACATGTCCGGTTCACCTGAGAAGAGCGGGGGTGGATGAAAAGATGACTTGTCATTGGATAAAGTGAAACGGAAAGGGTTTTTGAAGTTGGAGGACTCGAATAAGTTCGCTAACTGTCCTCTCTCTAGAAGTATTTTTTAAATCTTTTAAGGCTTTTGGGTAAACTTGTTTTGTGAATGTTAAACTTGTTAAATGATCCTTCATGTCAACTTTTTAATGATTTAATCAAATTTATTTATGGATGAATTATTGTCGTGAATATTTTTTGTCTTGTGTTTATCTTTGTGATGTTAAATTATTTACAGCGTTAGTATTTGATTGGATTGACTTTAGGTTTTATGGGACCTTACGATTTGATGGATATATGGAAGATGAAATTTCATAAAATAATATATTATGAAAGTTTAATTAATTTTAAAAAAATCCCTCTAAAAATATTCTAAAAGTTCCTTCTTTTAAAGAACAATCAGTTTTGTCTAACAGTTAAGTAAAGCAGATTAACAATTAATTTAATTGCAAAGTTAAATTAAATGGATTAGCAGCGATTGGATTAATTAATTATTAGATTAATTATATCAATTAGCATAAGATTAATTAGTTTAATAAGCATATTCAAGAATCATCATTAAGTTTATAATAATTGTTACCATCATTTTCATCATCATTTGAGCAACAGCCCCTTGGTGGGACAAGGCCGTCTGACTGCTAGCAGATTTCGAGGCAGGAGATGTTTTCTTTTTGCGGGATAGGGTTGACAGCCCTGCGCCTAACGCTCTACAGTCTTATTAGGCCTGGACCTACTATTTAAAGTGGATTCCGAACCACTACAAACATCCATGGCACTGCCGGATCCCGAATCCGAAACTTGTGGCACCGAGCGACAGAGCTATAATAATAATAATATTATTATTAATAATATTATTCTTATATAATTCTATGGTTATGGTATACTATGCATTTTATAGCTCCAGATGAAAATTTTTCTTTTATGAAAAAATACGATTATTGTGTATAGTATGTGGCTTTTTTTTCGGATTCTCGAAGTTGAGGGAAATAAACTGCAGAAAAATCTTAAAATTTATTTGAGGTGTTCCATCAGAAAACATATCTTTACTGTCATTTTAATCTGTATTTCAGTAGGTTATTTATCGGATTTCTTAGTATACTATTATAAAAATTACTTTTCATTCAGCAGAATAGTAGTATAAATAATCAATTGCACAATTTAGTGTAATACAAAGTTTTTTTAGTCATTTTAAGGAATCACGATAGTGTTTTTTATCAACTTAAAGTACTTATTCAACGATTATGAAACATATATTTATGTTTCAGTGCAATCAATCAGTTTTCTGTCTTAAAACAATTCACTTAATGCCACATTTGTTTTCAGCTATCGATGGACGATGGACATCGTGGTCGTCCTGGTCCAGTTGTGGTCCGGATTGCAGACACCACCGTCGACGTTCTTGCACTAACCCTACTCCGTCGAACGGAGGTCGGTACTGCTCCGGTAAAGACCTCTCAACTTCCAACTGCACCGGTGGACTGTGCAAGAGTAAGTACATTTAGACAATGATTTATTAAGCGTACAAACTGCGTCCTACTTCTTTTAGGTATTCATTAAAATATTTTCAGTAAAATATTCCTTTTTTTTTAAAGAGTTTTATGTAGTTTTATGCCAACGCCAATTTACCAATTATGGAATGGTGCTTTAAGAGTTGTTAAAACCTCAGGAAATTATTATATGTTAACTTATTAAATATGACAGCATTATTAAGGTGTCAGATTAGGTTAAAAAATGAGACAAAATTTGTTCTAAAGTGAATCTTAAAAGAACTAAAGGTTTAAAATAAATTATAAGAAGTTTGGTAGCCTTAGTGAACTAAACTCTTAGAATTGCTTATGCGAGTGACAATTGCTTAATCTATTTGAATCAGAGTTCTAAGAACTAATAAAAAAAATTACTGAGATATTTTACAAAATTTAGTTGCTATTAGGTATGACTCGGAATCTCATAGGAATATGGTGTCAAAAAGGCTTTCTACATGCGGCAGATGGAATCGTAGAAACTCTGTACTTGACACACTGACACAATGGCAATAAGAGAGTTGAACATACGAACTTGGGACTAGCAGATATGCATCTGGCTTAAGCGGCTTGTTTAGTGCAACGGGTGAAACGCACAGTGTTTGTAAGAACAACAATATCTGATAAGGCGTAAGCGCAACGATATCTGATGAGTCCAAAGGGGTTATGACTACCAGTCATAGCCCCTTTGGACTCATCAGACTTTTTTACAAGATATTGCATGTAAATGATATGCGTTCCTTAGTTTACAATTTTGCCTTTTTTTTTTCTTCTTCCGTCCTTTTGTTTGTTATTGGCCTAGATTCCTAACTCTTAAAACTGATATCGTAGGAAAGATGATATAACTTACACGTATCCTTCTTCCATTACACATTATGTGGTCACATAGGGTAAAAAAAGGTTTAAAGATTAACTCGTGTCTAGACAGAAAATACTCCTGATATAGTCTAGACTTCCATAGAGTTCCCGTCCTCAGTAAAAATATGAGAAATTTATATCCGTCTTTTCCTGATACGTGTAGCCTATCTGCAATGAATGAAAAAAATAACGATGAGTAACGAAACAGACACTATTTCCTTTCAGTGATATCTTCCTGAATCTTCCCCGTCTTGCATTTGACCGCTTACGATACGCCTATGCATTGTGTGACGATAATTGTTGATATTAATGTGTCCTGTCACTCCTTATGCTTACTCCTTATGTGATGATAATGATATTAATTTAAAAATGCAAGGGGTTTAAAAACAGAAATGCTAAAGTGGTCTGTCTTCGGTTGCTACTTCCTTCGTATTCCGCGTAGTGAATTCTTCACAAATAAATAAAGATTTCATTTTTTCTCCATATCTTGAAATAATTTAAAAAAGATTTTAAATAAAATAAGAATAAGAAATATCACAAACATAAGCCCATGTGGCCAATTTTCTGTTTTAGAGAAATTATGGTTTTTTTTTGTTAGAAACTATGAAACTATGAATGCGAAATATCTCAAACATAAGACCATAAGAACATTTTCCTAATTAGAGAAATTATAGTTTTATTCTATTTGAAACTATGAATACGAAATAACTCAAACATAAGACCAATTTTCTGTCTAGAGACAATATAGTTTTTTCTATTAGAAACTATGAAATTTTTGTATTTTATTTTGTAGTTAATTTATTATTTAAAGCATTGATTACAGAATGTATCCAATTTTACATTTTTTTTTCGACACAGTTAACTTAAAATTTCTTCGTACATTTTATGCTTAAATATATATAATTTTAAGATTTATTCATTTTATTTTTTAATTAACTTAAATAGTTGCTTATAAATTGTTGTTTAAATGCAGCTGGCAATACAGAACCAGTTAATTTTTATGCTGTAAGCAAGGGCTGGACGGCTGTTACTCATTTAGCACTACCCAGGGGACACGTGTAGCTTGAAGATATGCTACAGATGCGAGTAACACTACCCCCACAACGCTCTACGATCCTATTAGACCGGGATCCACGGTTTAAAGTAGTTTCCGAATCACTACAAATATCTATGGGTCCGCCGGAATTCTAACCCGAAACCTGCGGTACCGAGTGCTAACTACTCGGCTATCATGTCCTTAGTTGCTTATAAATAATAAATAAATAGTTAATAAATAATTTTTTAACTAAATTTCACATTTTAAAATCATTTTTTCAATTAATATCTAATCAAATGATGGACAACTACAACTTAGGATGATACGAATGATACGAGCTATAAAATCCTCCTGTCTCATCTCACACATACATTATGAAGAACACAGATAAATTGACATACACGTATATATATATATATTCCGTACAGCCTACAATTTGTCGAAATTCATGTTCGCCATTTAATAATTTCTATCTCACATGGAGCAATTGTACTGAGCGAGATGATTTATTCTGTCTGACAAAAGTGAAATAGGACAAAATAATTTCACTACTCCTGAAGTGTGACGGACTCGCAATCAAAATTTAATACCCATCTCATGTAATACGACCAAAACAGAACTCTCATGTCATTACGGCGGCCATTACTCCAAAGATTCCGATCGCTACGTGATGCCATCTTACGGATTTTAATAAACGAAACTATCAAAAAAAAATATGGAACGACCTATTATTTCAGCATGCTGCAGTTACTGTAGAATTATATTTTGAAAAATTACTTCGTAAGGGGCAATTTTCCTCTCTGAAATAACTATTCTGGCTTGATTTTATACTGGAAGTAAGTCTTCCTTCTTTTTTTTTCTTTTCTGTCATTGTTATTTTGTTATGAAAAGAACCGTTGGTTGGAATTTCTGCTGCTGCTGCTGCAGTTAGTTATATATGGCAAAGACGGAGAGAAGAGAGGGCCTGCGCGATCAAATTTAATTGAGTGGAAAGGATTTTTATAGTTCCCGAATTCGAGAGCGATTATAAGAGGGCCCCGAGCGAGAGGGCCTCGTTTCCGATGTGGAGGAGGGCCATTAAGGGCCCGGATGGGAGGGAAGGAGTTTCATTATTCCCCGTGATGATTCCGGGATGGTCTTTTATGAGTGGAGCCTTCGTTGCGTTGAGGGTCGGGTTGCCATTTTTGGTCTGATTTTTTTCACTTGTATTTGGCATTTGATTAAAATGAAAAAGATCATTTGTATTTTTTTTTCATCATCATTTCATGATCATTTTCATTTTCATTTTCATTTGCATGTAAGTCCTATGATCTAAAAATAAGTGCTATGTACACCAATGATAATATATAAGATATCTTATATTTAAAGTGGCCAACTGGCTAGCGCTCTGACTTTTGGTATCACAGGCTTCATGTTCGAATCCTGGCGGCGGCATAGATATTTGTGAGTGGTTCGGAATCCACTTTAAACTGTAGGTCTCGGTCTGTTTAGCCTTCACAACCACCCTATTCACACCGTGCGACTTCTGGCCATTCCCTAAACTTAAAAGACCACTCCGAGGACACCGTTTTGAGTCTATTAATGAGATTCAACGCGAATCGCCGCGCGCTTTGAAGGCCATCCCTGCCAATGACTTTTTAGCATGCATTGGGGATTGGAAAAAAAGGTTGGCATAAGTGGATTGTGTCCGGAAGGGATTACTTTGATGGCGATGGAATGAATTTGGAAGAATAAATAAAGAGTTTTTGAAAAAAAAATAATCGTTCTTACTTTTTGGGCACATTAGTATATGTCCTCTCTGTATGAGAGACTATAAACTAAACATTTCTCTAACAGAAGAGTGTGGTTGCGCTGTACTTCCTCCTGGTTGAGAGTCTCAAAGCCTATTGGCCATTTTTCCTAAACGCTATGTGGGGGGCACACTTGCTAGTGCATTGGAGGTAGCACGGTTACAACATTACTATAATTAAATTTAAATTTTGGGAAAAACTATAAATATTTACAATTAAAAGTTTCTAATCTCCCTGTGTAAGTCTATATTCAAGCAAACTGCTTACTCTCTTTACAACCAATTACCATTTTTTCCTTTTATTTGGTTTGTTTTTCACCCGTATGTCTTTTATATCTAGGCCGTTATTTATGTCTTTTATTAATGAAAATCTGAATAAAAAAAATCATCTGCAATAAAATGCGTAGTCTTGTAGATGCTTCAAGGAATTTTTATAAATATTTATGAATAATCTTCATTATTTTTAATTTTTATTTTATCCTAGTTAACGGATTTGTTGAAAAATAACCAATGACTAATGCTGAGTTTATCAATTCCAGTGCATTCAATCAATTAGAAACAAAATTCTCCAATTCTTAATTGAATACACTCCTGTTAATAGATTTATGAATTTGATGACAAGGTTGTCAGCGAATTCGTATACTAGCAACTGTCAGTTGCTTCTGACTATTCAAAATTCGTCTTAGGAACTAAGTTTTCCAGAAATTTCAACACTCGTCTGTCTTCACTCTCAAAGTCAATCTGATCTGGCTTTCTTCTACGCTGTATTTTGTTTTTTTTACTATGATGCAGTGACATAGTCCAATAGATGTTGTAATTTAAGAGCTAAAGAAAATCATGCGTCATAGTTATCGGATAAAGAGCTCCTTTTTCGTTTTCAATACACACATAATGATGTCGAAAGTTATCTTTTTAACTAATCTTTCTATCTCTTTTATTTAGCTACATTTATACTTTTAAGCAATGTATAGAAAAGTACTGAAATATTTCTTCTTTTGCAATCGGGAGAACTATAGGTTAGTCAACAGAGCCAAGATTAGATATCAAACCTAACGTCAAAATATTTCTTAATAATATACGAATTATTCTCAGTGGTTTTGTGCAGAAAAAACCAGATGTGAAAAAAGTAACAAATATTTCAATCTGTTTTTTTCTGTATAACATTAGTGAGAATAATTCCTATAATATGTCAGAAATAATCAACGATAATTTACATTTCAGAATTTAAAGTTCTTAATTATAACTTCATTTTAAATAAAATAGAGTTATATTGAATAAAATAATAGAGTTATTTTAGAGATATATACATATGATATATAACAGAGAGATTTATAACAGAGTTATTTTAAATAAAATAATAATAAAAATAATTTATTACTATTATTATTTTATTTTTAAATTATTATTATTTTTGATTTAAAAAAAAATTTATTTTTATACGCTTAAATGTTGTCCTCAGAAATCGAAAAAATGTAGGAGTTTTGTAATGGATGTGGTTGGATTGAGATACTTGAGTCGAAGGTTTTAGAACTCATAATTTTATTTACACACGCGCTAGCACCACATACTTACAATTAGACATTTAATACAATACTTAAAGTAAAAGAAAGATAAGAGATTATTAGAGCTTAATTAGAGCTTCTTGGCCCAAAACCTCGGCTGAGCGCAGGGTTGCGCAAGTTACATATCCTCTTGGGGTGAGAGTCTGTAGGCCAATTGATCATTTCTCCTGATAGGGTGCTCTTGCAAGAGTGCAGAGGAAGAATGGTCCAACTTTAAATTATAACTATATGATTAAAATTAAGAAAATTAAACTTGTTAATTTTCTGAAAGATTTTAGATATGAAGTTAATTTTTTTTAATTATTGAGTTTAATTTTTTAATCATGAATATTATTTAGTAATATTTTTAAAAATATTTTATAAAAACTATCATTTATTTAAAACATTTTGTCTTAAAAAAATATATCTATTTTGTGCCTACACTGAAAGTCAAAAGGTAAAAAATGCAAAATATAATATAATGCATACAATTTCAGTATAAGATAAAATAAATTAACACAATCATTGAACAAAATAAAATTAAATTCACTAATTAAATTTTATATTAGAATTAAAAGTTTCATTAAGGTGTGTTTAACATATAATTTATGTGACGTTTAACACCTTCTCATATTCATGTCCAATAGAATTATTTTTTTTTCTATTTATGTTTCTGCTCATTTGGCCCATGGCAATTTTACAAAATATGAATCATTTCAGTGGATAAAAATTTGTTACTGTTATCACAGAAATTTCAAAAAAGCAATCTTCAAAATCAACATCTAAGGTATAGCACTCTACTCTACCTTCTAGAATCTAACGACGAGACTTTCCAGCCTACTGTTTTATTGTGGCTATGCTGACGTAAACATGGTTACTTCCTGATAGAAGTTCTTGCCAGGCTTCTATTTTTCCGTAATTGTTTGCTAAAAGTATACATAATCGGGTGCCTGATGGCCGAGTGGCTAACGCTCTGGCACTCGGTACCACAAGTATCGGGTTCGAGTCCATGGATGTTTGTAGTGATTCGGAATCCACTTTAAATCGTAAGTCCCGGTCCTAATAGGATCATAGCGCATTGTGGGGGTAGTGTTACTTGCGTCCTTAGCATATTTTCAAGCTACACGTGTCCCTTGGGTAGTGCTAAATGAGTAACAGCAGTGCAGCCCTTGCTTATGGCATAAGCATTAACTGTCTGTATTGCCAGCTGCATTAGAATAACAATAACAACAGTATACATAATTCAAAAAATTGAATATGGTGTTATTAAAATTATCTAATTGAATTTTAAGTAAATTAATTTTAAAGATAATTTACGCCATTTAAAATTTATTTATAATTATATTTCAAATAACAACCACAGTCTTTTTTGTTTCAATAAAACACAGATTTTCTTGCAATAGAATGAATAGCTGTGTAAAAATTGAAAGAGGCAGTTCTTCAAGAATTCTTGCCCAAAATGGCGGACGCATGCCTGCTTTGTGTTTATTTCATTCCATATCTATTGAGAACAACTGCCGACTTCCTTATACGCGCGTCATTTCCGCCCGGCCACGTAACGAAACGCCTTATCCCCATTAGTCCCCAACAGTCATTTTTTCCCCTACTTCTTTTTCCCTCCCGTTTCCATTCCAATGACTTCGAGAAGAAGAAAGTTTTTGGTAAAGAGGTTATGAAATATCAAAAACATTTTTCTAAAGGGGGGAAAGGGGAATTCCCTCCCCTCCACCATTTTTTTCCCTAAAAAATAAGTCGAAAAGGAAATATATGAAATGTAGATTCAGAAGTGAAGTACCAAATAGAAAAAGGTCGGAGAAAGTTTTTTGGGTTCTAGAGAAGTTTTTAGACGCATTATTTATTTAGTGATTTTATTCTTCCCTAAAGAGAAAAAAAGATCTTCTTCTGGAAGAAAGTAACCATGACTGATGGATATCGTATCAGTCTTTTCCAATATTGGCCATGAATCATGTGTAAATAAAAATGGAACAAGCTGGAAATCAAGAAAAAAGTACTACTGCTGCTGGAATTTGATCCTTATTGACTGTCTCGTTGTTAATTCTACCTTCTCCTTTATATCTTTTTTCTTTTCTTTTTTAAAAAAAGAAACAACTAACATTATACTTTTTAAATAAGTTTTGGGGTGGATTTTTATGTCTGGTACAAAAGTTCATGCTTCCGTGGACAAACAAATAGTTATGTGGAATATCTCATATTTCGATGATTCACATTGGAATTGGATTTTCTTATTCAGGATATTTAAAATATGTTTTTCCAGTTTTTAAAGTTGTATTTTTTTAACTGATCACGTTACAACGGATTCAGCTTCGATTTATAAAAAGAAAACACGCTGTAATGATTATTTAAGAGCAGTTCGAGGTTATAAAAAGGTGGGTGTAAAGTCAGACTTCTCCCTTTGGGTGCCCCGGGTCTTTGTGTTGCAAGGTCAAGGACAAAAAGAAGCTGCAGTTTTTACCCTTTATCATGACCACAGGTTCGTCATGGACTTGGTCTAGATGTTGCTGTCGACCAAGTGGAATAAGAAACTACAAATGTCTTTTAATTGCTCGATTTTTAATTAACGATGAAATTGCAGCGGATTCAGGTTTGATCTATAGAAAGAAAATACACAGTAATGATTACATAAGAGCAGTTATGATGTGCAAATAACTCCTTTCTTGAAGTAAATAAATATTTACACTTTAAGTCTGGGTTAGAATAGCCCCACTGTAATCCATGCATGTCGCAAAATGGGTACCCAGTGCCCCACTTCTTCCTTTGGGTGCCCCATGTCTTTGTACCTCAAGGTCAAGGAAACAAAGGCTACATTTTTTACCCTTATGTTCTTGGTTCAGTCTTTTCCAATATTGGCCATGAATCATGTGTAAATAAAAATGGAACAAGCTGAAATCAAGAAAAAGTACTACTGCTGCTGGAATTTGATCCTTATTGACTGTCTCGTTGTTAATTCTACCTTCTCCTTTATATCTTTCTTCTTTTTTTTTTCTTTTTTAAAAAAAAGAAACAACTAACATTATACTTTTTAAATAAGTTTTGGGGTGGTTTTTTATGTCTGGTACAAAAGTTCATGCTTCCGTGGACAAACAAATAGTTATGTGGAATATTTCGTATTTCGGGGATTCACATCGATATTGGATTTTCTTATTCAGGTTATTTAAAATATGTTTTTCCAGTTTCTAAAGTTGTATTTTTTTTTAACTGATCACGTTACAATGGAATTGCAAAGGATTCAGCTTCGATCTACAGAAAGAAAACACACAGTAATGATTATTTAAGAGCAGTTATTATGTTGAACTGAATGAATATTTAGACTTATATATTTTTTTTCTCTGTGTGGGTTCATGTTAGAATAGCCCCACTGTAGCCCATGCATGTCGTAAAAGGCGACTAAAATGCGTGCCCAGTGCCTGAGGTTATAAAAGGTGGGGTAAAGTCAGACTTATCCTTTGATGCCCCAGATCTTTGTGTTGCAAGATCAAGGACAAAAAGAAGCTGCATTTGTTATCCTTTATTATGACTCATCGGATTAAGCCCACACTGGTTCATGGATTTGGTCTAGATGTTGCTGTCGACCAAGTGGGATAAGAAACAACAACAGCAACAATTTTTTTAAAATTGCACGAAATTTTTTTAATAAGTTTGGATTTTGCAGCTCATAGTTTTTGTATTATAAATTATATCCTAATATTAAATTTTCCACCTCAAATTGCCTTTTAATTAGCAAAATTTTAATTAAATATTTAGACTTTAATTTTTTTTCTTCCCATGGGGTTCCGGTTAGAATAGCGCCACTGTAGCGCATGCATTATCATAAAAGGCGACTAAAATATCATAAAGGCAGGTATCCAGTGCTCGAGAATATAAACGGGTGGGGGTAAAGTCAAACTTCTCCCTTTGGGTGCCCCATGTCTTTGTGCCGCAAGATCAAGAACAAAAAGAAGCTGCATTTTTTACCCTTTATCATGACCAGGGATTTGTGATCTTAGTCTAGATATTGCTGTCGACCAAGTGGGATAATAAGCAGCAACAACAACAACAATTTTTTTTTAATTGCACGAAAAACTTTGAATAAATTTTGATTTTACAATTTATAGCTATTTATTATAAAATAAATTTCATCATACAATTAAGTTTTTCATCTCAAATTGAATTTTAATTAGCCATATAGCGCACATTTATTTTCTTTTTTATATAAATAATAGCACATCAGACTATAAGCCTCATACCATTCATATTGGACGAAAATAAATGCTACATTCACACTAACATAACCATTATGAAATTCATAGATTTTCACTATGAAAAAAGTCCACAAATGAGTTTTCTGCTGTTGGTTTGTATTTTAATTAATTATTATTTATTATTAATTTTTTAATAAAACTGAAAGTACATGAAACAGTAAGTCTTATGCAATTTATTTAAATGGTACTGATGAAAGTAAATGCCACATTCACTGATATAATCGTCACACAAATTGAATTTACCCCCTCAAACTGCGTTTTAATTAACCATTATTGAACACGCGTCTATTTTTTTTTTTAAATAAAACTACTGGTACACACAAAACTAATGATTTCTTTAAAAAATAATGGTAAGCCTTTTGTCATCCATACAAATGTCATAGGACGAAGACAAATGCCACATTCAAAGACAAAGCCATCACAGTGGTCATATTCAAAGGTATGGATTATGCAAAGGCAAGGGGACTCTTCAAAAATACGTATCGAGACAAAAATAACCGACCTCTCTCTGTAAAACTAGAAGGCCGGAGGGGAAAGAAGAGAAAGGAAGGCAAACAATACAGAAATGGTGACTGCGGACAGTTATTGCGGTATTTGTCGTGTTATCCAACCGACTGACGTTGACAAGCAGGGATGGCTGGCTGTTGGAGAGATGCAGTAAGTATAGATTCGTGACGTCGGATATTGATGTGCATTCCGTAGCTACCCCACCGACAAAAAAGAAAGAAAGATATTGTGAAGCGAAGACATCGTGTGGATGATAGTCATCGCCACTTTCGTCCACCCACCACCCCTTCCAAACTCTTTGAGGCACTGGATGGGGTGTAGAAAGATCTGAAAGAGTGATTTTGGGAAGGAATGACTTGTCAAACGTGCGATTTGTCAGCAGGAAAATTGGGTTTGCTTTTCTTATTCCTTGTTATTCTGTTTATGCGTATCCAGGAAATGGTTTTTACTGGAAAACAAAGCCCTTGAATACTGGGATTATTGAGGAACTTTTGAGCAGACAGTGATTATTGTTTGATGGAAAAGCTGCGGATGTTTGGGGGAATTCTTCTTTGAACTTAGGTCACAGTTTCAAAAGGGATGTCTGATTTGTGAAAAGATCCTAATCTTTTATGGTGACAGATATTCATCAAGATCGCCTTTGTTCATCTTTAGTGGGGTAAATCTGCTGTTTATTTTTCACGGAATAAATTAAGAGAAAATACATTTTTGGAATCATCTCAATCGAGGGGGGTGGCAGGGAACCAGAATTTTCTAAACATTCTTCACCAACCATGAAAAAATTGTAAGCATTTTTTTACGATGAATAAAACAGATTGAATAGTTTTAATCATCATCTTTCGTTGAATCATACAACCATACTTTACAAATGTAAATACATAGTGTGAATTTCTTCCAGGCTGTTTGGTTGCCGGTTATTATTTTCCTTACGATTAGGTTGGTTTTGACTTTCTTGGCCACAACCCGTATGGCATAATACTGGAAAATTTTTTGTGTCCATAAAAATATTACTAATAATATATATTCTCATCCACTCTGCGACTTGACGGGCTAATTCCTGACTCAGTGGCTTCTGGGCCTTTTCCTGGTAAACACTATTGATTTTAGGTCTCGAATCTTGGATGCTTCGCGCTATGGTCTGGAATCCTCGTGCAAACAGTAGGTCTGTCTGACTTGGCCTAAAGTGTACATAAATGTCCGTAAAAGCGACAAACCAAACGATCCACTCATTTAGTTATTTACTTTATAAAAGCTGTCTGGATTCTAAATAGCAAAATATTTCTTTGAAAGTTAATGACAGATTGTGATACGAAAGGTTGTGCAGCCGGATTTTAACTGAGTGCGATTTGATTGAAATACTTGAGACAGCTTATAGAACCTTCACAGTTTACTTTGTTGGCACCAAATACTGGAGACATATAATATAATACTTAATGGATATTATTGTTCATTACTTGTGACCTATAATTATAGATTCAGCAGAAGGATCTAACTTTTAAACTGAAACTGTTGAGATGCTAGGTCCGCGTGAGATAAAAAATTCATTTCCTCACTGAGAATCTTGTGGAAATGAACTTAGTCATTCCCGATTCCATAGGGGGCGCTCTCGCCGAATGAAGAGGAGTTGCTGGATGCAAGATTTATTACTAATTATTTTCGTTATTCACTTCTAAATTTAATGCGAAGTATTAGAAGTTGGATAACTGTCTTAAGTGCAGTCTGTATGAACAATGGCTCAGCTATTGCCATAGTAACCTATGAAGAATTTACTGCTAGGTCATCATTCACTATTCTGCTGGTAATGCTTCAAAATTACTTGCATTTATATAGATAAATCAGAATTTAACTAAACAAAACATTTGAAGTGTGATAGAGAGAATTCAAAAATACCAATCACAAAAAAACATTTTCACAGTAAATGAGCTTCAATGAAGTGGTAAAAATAAAAAAAATAAAGAAAAAACAACTAATATTATATTTCAAAATTTGTGCACTGCAGATTTAAGTATTTCCTCCGAACTAAATACTTTTGATCATCATTTTGTGCCATTTTTTTTCAATCTATTGAATAATTCATTTCTTTTCAGAGATAAGATTTAAAAAAAAAATCTTATTTCTCCATCTTAGAATGCTAACATGTTAAAAAACTTTTATCTCAGAGGCTACGAGATAAAGAATCAAAAAGAGATCTCAGTGGGAATGAGACCACAATCTGAATAAACCACTTTGAGAATAGTATGCTGAAATGATTTACCACAGTGAAAAGCCGGTCCCCATCATCACTGATTGATCGCTTCCTTTGATATAAAATTTTTTCTCTAGTTTCTTTTGCCACTGTTTAATATCAAAGATTTAATTTCTGAGTACTGATGAAGAAACAAAAAGTGATTATAGCAAAAATTATTTGCTTGTAAATGTTTTTACATATGCAATTGTTATTTTTTTTTAGGTAATCACTCAACCTATATTGAGTAAATGATTTATCACGCTCATTCTTTTCAGGGAGTTTTTTCAGTGGTTTGTTTATTGGTACTTTTTTTTTGAATTAGCTTAGCCTTCAATCTTTGAAATGACACAAAGATACAAAAAGTCTCAATTTTTGCAGCATCTCGATATTGGATCTTTTATTGAGTTTCATCTTCGCCCTATCTGATAGATAAAATCTAATAAGATTTTCAATATTTTTTAACATTGTGTGGCTTTATCGAGCAAATAGACTGTACTTCATGAGTATCTTTAAATATTCCGACATGATATTAGTCAGATCTTCAAGATTAATTTAATCCAGATTCAGGATTTAATTCTCAACTAGATCCTCTGATCACTTTGGTAGTAGTTTTGGATATTCGAGGTGATTTTTATCAGATCCCAATAATTTAATCAGATCTCTGGATTGACTTCTGTAAACATTTTTGATACGCAAATTTCAGAATCACAAAAGAATATTATTAATAAATAGCAAATTCATTCAAAAATATAAAAAAAAGGAGGGAAAATGAAAGAAACCGAATTCATGACATATCTAAAAAAAAAAATTGAAAATTGGTACATTTGTTTGGTATTTCCGAACTAGAAAATCTTTTGATCAATATTATTACTGCATTTTATATGAATTCACTAAATACCTGCTTTTCTATGATATAAGATTTAAAAATTATTTCCCATCTGAGAAATAACATAATAAAATTTCTTCGCTATTCCATTCGAGACCCAAGTATAAATCTTATGGGGAATAATAACAAGAATTTAGGCTAGAACTACTTGATACAATTGGTTGTTGAAATAATATTTTTTTTTCACTTCATCCCATCCGCCATGAAAGTTTATTACTCATATCAACAACGGACGGATGTCTTTAAAAGCAAATCTTTTCCGTTTCTTTAGTCAACGTGTTTTGAATATCAGTAAAAGATTATCTTCCAAGATATTTGAACAGCTGAAGAAACAAAAGGAGCAAAGTAAAAGAAAATATTTGAGTTTTAAAATATTTTTACATACAGAAGCAGTTACTTTTGAAAACCAATTTAACCTGAGGTACTGAGTAAATTGATTACTGCCAAGCCTATCTTCCTAGGGAGAGCTTTTCTGTGTGGCTCATGTTTATTATGATTTTTTTCAGTATTAGTTTACCCTTGGTAAATATTTATTGATTAAAAAAAGAAAAAGCCCCACTTTTTAAAGTGATGTCCGATGTTGGACTTTTATCATATTCTAATTGTTTCAGTGGAAAATGCAAAATTTTAAAGGATTTTAATGTTATTTTTGGTAAGTCCGTGTAGTTTTTGCTAGAATCAAAATAATATATTTGAGACAGAACATTCAGATGATAGATTTCACTTCTAGGATATTCAAGATTATTATCAATCAAGTATCTGATTACCTTGCGAATATTCTTTTGATATTCTGATGTTTTAATTTTAGGGACCTGTATTAATTCTGATCTGACCTTCATGATGAACTTCCAAGAATATCTTTAGATCGCGATTAAGATTTTGACTCTGTAGATCCGATTAATTTTGATCGATAACTAGATTAATTGCGGAAGATGATTTCTATCAATGAAAATATGTTAATAAATAAATCATTCAAACATAAAAATGCCAAAAAGAAGAAAACCAATTCATTATTATATAAAGTTAAAAATTGTACACTAAAAATAGATTTTAAGTATTTCCCAACTGAAATCCTAGATCATCATTTGCTTTTACTTATTCAATCAAGAATAACATTTTCTTACAAGTAAGATTTTTAAAAAATTGCTTCTACCCTAGAAGCAACATATACAAAAAACTTTTAATCCCACATGACCCAAAGAATT
>BPLQ01007429.1:0-13381 GCA_021605075.1 Caerostris darwini
AACATTTGTAGCTGGTTATAACTGAATTTTTCATTCTGAAGCATTGACTTCAATGAGAACATTGAGGCTGCCGGCCGAGTGGCCGCTAACTTTTCTGGATCAGTGTTCAAGATCCGGTGGTGCAATGGTTGCTTGTAGTGGTTCGAAATCCACTTTGAAAGGTAGGTCCCGGTCTACTATAATTGTAAAGGCGTAGGCCCGTAAAGGAATTTACCATCGCACCGCTTACGCCTTACCACCTGTCCTGTAAAAAAATTAAAAAGAAAAAACAACTCTTATCTCGAAATCTGCAAGTTGACAAATGGGGGCTGTTGTGACAATGAAAAAGAAGATATATTGTATTTATTATTCTGCGGTACGAAGACATTATATTTTACAAGCTTCAAGTTCGAATCCAGGCGGTGGCATGGGTGTTTCTTTGTTTATCGGATTTCCACGTTAAATTGTAGGTCCTTGTCTAATTAGCCTAAAGTGTATACAAAATGACCTTACAGCGTCAAACCAAACCAAAGCAATTAACGAACGCCATCGGTAGATTCGAATTTGGTTCTCTTGTAGACAAGCTGTACACGTTATCACTGGCCGGGTGGTGAACATGTTTAAAAACGATGAAAACCATTAACATTAAACTAACGAGCTATTAGAACTACAATGATTTCTCAATTTAAATAGACCAAACTTCAATTCCATTCCTTTATTCATCTTCAAAACCTACCAGAGAAATCGACAAAAAAATATCAATTTTATTCTCCTTCCCAAACCAAAGTAAGGAACCCCGCTTGAGATTGCAACGACAGCCCATACGGAAAATCGGCCCATTACTCTGAGGGGGAGCGCCACTTTACATGACGTCATCGCATGCGGTCCGGGAAATGAAGGGTTAGAATGCCCCCCTTTCCCGCCGCAGGGCGGCGTGGAGATGGAGTGTCCGCTTATGGAGAGTGCTCGTATTAGACATGGGGCATTGGGCCCCCAGAAGAAATGACCTCGCTTTCATATATCCGGGGAAGGAGGTCGCTCTGATGGTTGTCTATATCTGTGGGGGGAAGGGCCATTATCCTATCCTTCCAAGAAGGGTTATTGATTCACTTTTGTCTATGGGATATTACAGTGGCATTTCCTTACATGAATCTTGGCTAAAGTTATGCTAAGTAATGGTTAACCTTTTAAAGAATTTTTTTTTACTAAAATTCTAAATATGTATTTACGTTAGCTTTCATAATAGTTTATCACAGCCAATTATGAAAAGCTAACACTACAAATATGATATAAAATGCATGCAAAACATATAGATTTAATAGTTTTTGCTGGTACTTGCTTTTTCTGGTACATATCGTAAAAACAGAAAAAAATAAAATTGTAAACATGAAATAAAAAAAAAGATATTGATGAAAGCAAGTATAGCTTCAAATATAGTTTTTCGTCAGCTCATCATAGCAGACATGATAAAAAAAGTATACCACCCTAAATGAGCAAATTCCTCAAGTTAAAGTCAATACATAGAAATTAAATGTCATCTTGTTGAAATCAGTAGAAATAAGATCTAATTAAAATTGACATTTATTGTGAACTTGAAGATATGGAATTTTGAACTATGTTTATCAAAAACGTATTAATTTCATATTTATTTTATTCTAAGATTAAAAAAAATTGAATGCATATTCATATTTTTTTTTTACTAAAATTCTAAATATGTATTCAGTAATTTTTTATGCTATTTATAACTTTCATTACGGAAATTGAAGTAAAAATTTATTCAATCTTATTTATTCGAATTTATCCATTATTCGAATATGTCCATTCGAATTTATCCAGAATTATAATCGCTTTCGAGATTACACTGATACATCGCTTCTATTGTCACTCAAAATAACTCCGCTTTTACTTATCTTGAAGAAAATAATGGAAAGTAAATGCACATTGTCATAAGCAAAGCGTAACACTCTGCTCCTCCTCACCCATACTTTAGGTGTTGGAAAACAACTAGTCTTATATCTGTAAAACATGAAATAATTTTATAATGACAGTTGCCAGATGTTTGATGTTTTTGAAAAATTGAATTTTTCTTAGAATAATACAAGGACTCCCAAAATACTCATTTCAGTCAGGAATTATCATTCAATATTTTACAGTAAGCAATAGTTAACATTGTTACGTCGAAACCCAGGTTCCCCTGCATGGGGGAGGTCAACGCCCTATGTCTAGAAAAACATCCTGTCTGTGGGGGTGTCTGGCAGGGTGTGAGGGCCAGGGAGAGAGAGAAAGAATGTAAGTAAAGTGAGTTGAGCAACTGCGACCAAAGAGAGAGGTCGTGTAGCAGTGCATCTTCGAGCGTGATGGCTGCATAAATAAAAGAGTTGAACTTCTGCAACCAAAGAGAAAAGGTTGCCAGGGCAGTCCATCCTCGAGAGCGATGGCTGCATAAATAAATGAGTTCAATAAGTGTAACCCCAGAGAGAGGTTGTGTGGTCAGTTCATCTTCGAATTTGATGACTGCCTAAATAAAGGAGATTAGTTATTTACAGTCCATTATTATTATTATCCGTGTATGTGTCGAATATTATATGAGTTAATTTTTGTATTATTGAGCTATCGAACAAACATGTAGCTCCTTACCAATTTTTCGGGAAAAAACAATCAAGTCAACAAGCAGTCATCAAACGCATGCCTGTCATGATATTAAGAACGATCTAGTGATTGCCTGAAAATACAAAATTTTTTAGACAAACACCTTCAAAGCCCAAAATACTCGGTTTAATCCAGAATTAAAATAATATTCGCGCTTATGTTTACTCCCATTGTTGCGAACAGTTGCAGTTAAGAGAAAGGAGCTTACTAGGGATAACATCATATATTTATGTGTCTGTGTATGTATTGAGTTTTTGTTTGATCTAGAATTATAGTAAAAAGTATATTTTTTTGTCTTTTCTAGATATCTGATGTAGCGAATTTTAACTTTCATAAAAACACCGTGTATAGTGACAGAAATTTTTTCTTCGCACCAATAATTGGTATTTGGGTAAAATTTATTTACATAGTTATTATTACTATTAATTTTCACAAACACGTCTTAAGTTGAAAAAAAAATTTGTTGAAAAAAGTTACAAAATATTTCTTCTGGTTTTACTAATGAAATTCCTGCAAAAATATAACATTTATTTTATTAATAATACACAAAATAGTATCAAATTTCTCATTAGATATTACAATATAGTCAAAATAGCGTTAAACGACTCGTTAAGTATTATATAATACAATTGAAACAATATAATACATCTCGTTAAGTATTAAAAGTACAGTCAACAGAAAATTAAACCTCTCGTCATGTATTAAGTCAAAACAAAGTAAGTCAATTAAGATTAAGTCAAAACAAAATCACACTTCTAATTATATATTAATAATAGTCAAAAATAAAACATTCTAGTTGGGTATTATGTAATATAGACAAAACATTATCGAACATCTCGTTCAGTTAACACAAAATCCCACTTCTCACTACGTAATAATAACATAACCATAACAAAATTAAATAGGTGTTAATAATACAGTAATACACAGTCCAGTCACATTAATGTGACCACCTGTCGAAAGCCAGAATAACCACCTTTGGCAGAGCGGACCGCTGCGAGACGTGTGGGAAGAGAGTGAATTAGGTTTCTGAAGGTGTTCACTGGGATGCTGAGATATGCCGACTCCAGTGTCGTGGTCAGCTGAGCTAGATTACGCGGTTGAGGATCCATGAAGCGAACAACCCGATCGAGGTTGTCCCACAGATTCTCGATTGGGTTTAAATTCGGTGAATTTGCTGGCCAGGGGAGTACGGTAAACTCATCCTGGTGCCCCTCAAACCACGCACATACACTGCGAGCTGTATGACGCCTCGCATTGTCCTTCTGGTAGATGCCATCATGCTGAGGAAAAATAATTCGCATGTAGGGGTGGACATGGTCCGCAAGGACAGATAAGTACTTGTGGTGATCCATCGGGCCTTCCACAATGATGAGTGCACCCAGTGAATGCCAGTAAAATATTCCCCAAACCATAATATTCCCTCCTCCAGCTTGTATCCTCCCGGCAATTGTTGCAGGGTGTTTGTTTTCAGATGTTTTACGCCAACGTCCATCTGTTTGATGGAACATAAAACGTGATTCATCGGAAAAAGCCACCTGTCACGCTCTGTGGACGTTGAGTTTCGCTGCTGGTGTGCAAATGCCAGCCTTCGTCGCCGATGAACAGCAGTCAACATAGGTGCATTAACCAGGCGTCTGCTGTGGAGGCCCATGCGCAGCAACGGTCGCTGAACCCTTGCTGAGGATACACTGTTGGTATTCCCTTGGTTCATCTGGAAAGTGAGTTACTCAACAGTTGCACGCCTATTCGCCCGAACGCATCTATGTAGCCTTCGTTCGCCTCTGTCATCTATAGCCCGTGGTGCACCACATGTGCCCCACCGCTAATTTTGGATAGTGCCATTTTGCCATGCACGGTATACTTTTGCCGCGGCGGCCCGCGAACAGTGCGCAAAATTAGCCGTTTCCGAAATGCTTCCACCCTTGGCCCGAAAGGCAATAATCATGGCCTTTTGGACGTCGGACAAATCGCTAAGTTTCCGCATTACGCCAACGATTGAAATGCTTTCCGATGACCTAGGACATCCTTTATATACACTCCACTGCAATGTGCTGCCACCTGCCTTTTGTGATTGGTTATTTCACGTTGACGTCGAAAGTAGGTGGTGGTCACATTAATGTGACTGGACTGTTTATATATCAAACTGTTTTTAATAATTCATGATACAGTCAAAAAATTTATCAAACTTCTCATTACGTGTAATAACAAAATTCAATTTAAATCAAACTTCTCGTTTAGATATTTTTTTTTTTTAATAATTTTTATTTTATAAAATGATGAAAAAAGATTGAAACTATATATTCACAAAACTAACTAAATTTTATTAAAAATATATTAGAAAAATATAGTATTTTTAGAAGAATAGCTGAAGAATATTTTTGCATCTAAATCAGCATTTGAAAGTTTAAGAATAATCACAATATTAAAGTAACCATGCTATTTCCCGAGCTATTATGCTATAAATAGATTTTTAAGTATTTAATTTATGTTCCATAAAAAAAACATATTTTCTGCATTTAAATTTATTTCATATCTAAAAAAAGGGGAGACATAAAAATAAAAATGTACAAGAAAGGATATTTGAAACTTGGATCTCTAAATAGTATTTTCCTAGGATTTGTTAAAAATTTAATATATATATATAAATACAATAAAACTTAAGAATTAATAACAAAAAAAAATTTAATGATTTTGAAGCGTATTTTCAATGTCAAGCAGTTTACTAATAAATAATTCGTCGTACAATTATTACAAATATTATTATTCTTTAAGTCAAAGTACTATTATTTGTACTATTATTCTTTAAGTCAAATTTATAATTTAACAATATCTTTAAATGTTTACTTGCGATCCTTACAATACATAGTTTATTTTGTATTTGATGCTTCAAATGCATGCTGGAGTAAAAAATATACAATGAATAACAACCATTTACTTGAATTTAGCAACCATTCAGTATTGAATTGATAAATAATTTTAATCTATTTAAAATGAGAGCAGTATTTATTCGTTGTGACATTTAAGATCGGGGACATTGCCAAATTCGATGTAAAGCAACGATTTGACAGTATTCAGTTCTTCCAATTCCTATTCATGAAGTAGATTCTTTCCATAATGTTAAATCTGCTACATATCTGCTTTTACAGTGGCCAATATTCTCAAATGGTGTTAAGAGTTGTGCTAAAAGAGGAGGTTGCAAATGCATCAGACACACCTCTGAGGATGTCAGTTCGAAATTGTAACGTCGAATCTGTGTGCAGTGAAGCAGTTTTATTACGTGACGTTAAATTTACTATATCATACATTTGCTATTGTGAACAATGACTTCAAGTCAAAAAGTGTACTAAAGTGTGTTGTACTTGAAATTAATAATACTTTCAGATGTTCAGCGTTTGTTATACACTGAAGTGACAAAAGTCATGGGATAGCAATATGCAAATTTTCAGATGGCAGTAGCATTGCGTAGAACAGGTATAAATGCGCAGTGCTTTCGCAGAGCTTTCATTTCTGTTCAAGTTATTCATGTGAAGAGGTTTTGACGTGATGATGACCGCACGACGGGAATTAACAGACTTTGAACGCGGAATGTTAGTTGGAGCTAGACGCATGGGTCATGCCATTTCGGAAATTGTTAGGGAATTCAACATTCCCAGATCCACTGTGTCAAGAGTGTGCCGAGAGTATAAAATTTCAGGCATAACATCCCACCATGGACAGCGCAGTGGTCGACCGCCTGCACTTAACGACCGAGACCGGCGACGTCTGCAAAGAGTCGTAAATTCTAACAGACAAGCAACACTGCGTCAAATAACCGCAGAAATCAATGTGCGACGTACAAGGGACTTGTCTGTTAGAACTGTGCGGAGAAATTTGGCTTTCTTGGGCTATTCCAGCAGAAGACCGACTCGAGTGCCTTTACTGACAGAACGGCATCGCTTGCAGCGACTCTCGTGGGCACGTGAGCATATCAGTTGGTCCCTAGATGAATGGAAAACCGTGGCCTGGTCCGATGAGTCACGATTTCAGTTGGTTAGAGCTGATGGTAGGGTTCGAGTGTGGCGCAGACCCCACGAAGCCATGGACCCAAACTGTCAGCAAGGCACTGTTCAAGCTGGTGGTGGCTCCGTAATGGTGTGGGCTGTTTTTCATGGCATGGACTTGGTCCTCTGGTGCGACTGGACCGAACATTGACTGGAAATGCTTATGTTCAGCTACTTGGAGATCACTTGCAGCCATTCATGGACTTCATGTACCCAAACAACGATGGGATTTTTATGGATGACAATGCGCCATGTCACCGGGCCACAACTTTTTCGCGATTGGTTTGAAGAACATTCTGGACAATTCCAACGAATGATCTGGCCACCTAGATCGCCCGACATGAACCCCATCGAGCATTTATGGGATATCATCGAGAGGTCTGTTCGTGCCCAAAATCCTGCACCATCAACGCTTTCACAATTATGGACGTCTATCGAGACAGCATGGCTCAATATTCCTGCAGAAGACTTCCAACGACTTGTTGAGTCCATGCCACGTCGAGTTGCTGCACTTCGCCGGGCGAAAGGAGAGCCGACACTATATTAAGAGGTATCCCATGACTTTTGTCACTTCAGTGTATATTATACTAATAAAGTGCATATATAACAATATTCTCAATTGGTGTTAAAAGTTGTGCTAGAAGAGGAGACACACCTCTGTGGATGTCCATTCTAAAATGTGGTGCCAAATGTAGATGCAGTTGAAGCAGGTTTATTACTGACGCTAAATGTATTATGCATCCGCCATTCCAGTGACTTGAAGTCAAAGTGTGTTATATTTCAAATTAATAATACTTTGTATACAGATGTGAGTGTTTGTTATATATTATACTAATAAAATGCATATTTATTTATTTATTTATTATATTTCTTATGTGTTTCATAAGAAATCCAAGGGAATTGTTCAAAAATTGTGATTGCAACCATTCTCCTTTGTTTCCCGACATATTTTGACTGTAGGTCCTGGTCTAATTAGAATAAAAAATGACCGATAAAAAAATGACCGTAGAGCAACAAACCGAACTAAACTTTAAACTGGTGAACATTAACCTAAATATTGTTATTTTTTCATTATCCATAAAACTGAGATCACATTTCAACAATGTGCATAGACCTTTACATTCGATCTAAAACCTAATGTTTGGTTTATTATAAGAGAAAGCTAATGTTTTATTTGAAGTAATGACCAAATTGTATACGTATAGAGTTGGATGTTTACTTTGTAAAATACTTGAAATGTATTTTATTCACTGTTATTACAATCTCCTCAAACAGATGAACATATATCTACATATTGTTATGTTTTCATTATCTTTAAAATTGAGATTATATTTCAACAATATGTATAAGGAAGTTTACATTCGATGCATGAAAAACTAATGTTTAGTACATCTATATTCCAACCAGACTACATTCTAAGAACTAATGTTTAGTACATCTTTATTCCAACCAGACTACATTCTAAGAACTATCGTTTAGTATATCTTTATTCCAACCAGACTACATTCTAAGAACTAATGTTTAGTACATCTTTATTCTAAGAACTAATGTTTAGTGCATCTATATTCCAACCAGACTACATTCTAAGAACTATCGTTTAGTACATCTTTTATTCCAACCAGACTACATTCTAAGAACTAATGTTTAGTACATCTTTATTCTAAGAACTAATGTTTAGTGCATCTATATTCCAACCAGACTACATTCTAAGAACTAATGTTTAGTACATCTTTATTCCAACCAGACTACATTCTAAGAACTAATGTTTAGTACATCTTTATTCTAAGAACTAATGTTTAGTACATACTTATTCCAAGAACTAATGTTCAGCACATCTATATTCCACGAATTAATGTTTACTACATCTGTATTCCAACCACACTATATTCCAAAAACTAATGTTTAGTACATTTGTATTCCAATCGGACTATATTCCAAGAAATAACGTTTAGCACACTATATTCCAAGAACTAATGTTTAGTACATCTATATTCCAAAAAATAATAATCTACATTCCCATCCGGTCAAACAATATAAACTCATCTCAGAGTTTATTAAACAGGAAATTAATGTTTTATTTGAAGCAATGACCAAATTGTTTAAGTGTTGAGTTGAATGTTTGTTTCGTAAAATTCTTGAAATGTATTTTATTTATTGTTATCCAAAGCAGACTAATTAAGTTTAAATCTCCACTTTTAAAAACTGTTATATTTCTGTCTTAATATGCACTTTGCATCGTATATTTAACTTCTTGGCTCTTTTAATCTGACTATAAATACTTCTCTCTTATTTGCGCATGATTTCTTTATTACCATCACAGAATAAGTGTTTTATTCCTCAAGACCAAAGTTTGAATGATTATCGAAACGACACACCGTGACCCCCGCAAGAAACAGAGAGGGAGTGAGTGGGAGGAAGAGGGGAAAAAAAGCAATCAGCAAAGAGAAATGCCCTCTCCAAACAGTTTTGCTGGCCCAGCAGGGGGCTAAACATTCGCACGAACAAACAAATTGGACTCAGGCAATGCGTATTTCCCATTTTCTTTGAGGGGTTACTGGACCAGAGAATCATTTATCATGATTCTTCCTTCTGTGGCGACCCACCGCTGGGATGGTTGATGGTGTTGATGCTTCTTGGCGATGCTGATATCCGTTTTGGAGGAAACTCGTCTTTTTATTAGTTCTTCATTTTTTTTTTTTTTATTTCTTTTGGCGTCGTCTTTGATTGCAGTGCAAAATTATGGCGAAATTAGCAAGGATGAGTTATGTGCATTGTGTAGCAGCTTTTGTCGCCTAGACAGGTACAAGTTCCGACAGAAGATTGCTATGTTAGTTTGATGTTATTAATGGAATTGCCTAATACTATTGTTTCAAAAAGGCGTGCCTAAAATTATTGGGTTGAAAGAAAGTTCTTGTTTTCAACACCTAAAAGAATCGCGAAAGCGGAAAGAACGCGAACGGGATCTTTTTATTACATTATTGCCTTTTTTATTATTTTTATTTCTTTTGGCATCCATTTTATTTATTTGATTGCAGTGCAAAATTATGGTGAAATTAGCAAATATGAGTTATGGCCATTGTGTAGTAACTTTTGTCGCCTAGACAGGTACATGTTAAGACAGAAGATTGTTGTTTTAGTTTACTTTTGATTAATGCTGTCTAATGTTATTGTTTCAAAAAGGCGTTCCTAATATTATTGGGTTGGCAGGAAAGTTATTGTTTTCAACACCTAAAAGCATCGCGAAACCGGAAAGAACTTTATTGCCAACTGAACATTACGTGAGTTAACTTTTTAAAGTTGCACAGTCCTTTAATGGATGATGGGTTGATTAAAAGGTAAAAATGAGGCGTTCAAAAGGATAGCGATAATATATAGGAAATTTAAATCTTTACTCTACTGTAGCATAATCATATATTTTACAATAAATTGTCTTTTAAAAACTTAGTTACATTAGTGAAATTAGCAAGGGTGAGTTATGGGCATTATGTAGTAGCTTTTGTCGCCTTCGACAGTTACATGTTCAGATAGAAGATTGACATTGAGAAGTTTACTTTTGATTAATATTATCAATGGAATTGTCAAATGTTATTGTTTCAAAAAGGCGTGCTTAATATTATTGGGTTGGTACGATTGTTCTTGTTTTCTCCACCTAAAAGCATCGCAAAACCGGAAAGAAATTTTCTTGTCAATCCTATAGTTAAATTTTCGAAGTTGGCCAGTTCTTTAATGGAAGATGGGTTGATTAAAAGGTAAAATTAAACGCTGAAAAGAATAACGACAAGATATAAAAACTTAAATCTTCACTCTACTGTAACATAACCATATATTTTGCAATAAATTGACTTTTAAAAGCCTAGTTAAAGGATTTTAAGAGGCGATCAACTGTGGGATGGCTGATAGTGTTGATGCTTCTTGGCGATGCTGATATCCGTTTTGATGAAAACTCGTCTTTTTATTAATTCTTCATTTTTTTTATTATTTCTTTTGTCATCGTCTTTGATTGCAGTGCAAAATTATGGCGAAATTAGCAATGATGAGTTATGGGCATTGCGTACTAGCTTTTGTCACCTCGACAGGTGACAGGTATTGCTGTGTTAGTTTACTTTTGATTAATGTTATAAATGGAATTGTCTAATGTTATTGTCCCAAAAAGGCGTGACTAATATTATTGGGTTAGTAAGAAAGTTCTTGTTTCCACCACCTAAAAGCACCTAGAAAACGGAAAGAAATTTTCTTGTCAATCAATTTACGTGAGTTACATTTTTGAAGTTGGTCAGTCCTTTAATGAATGATGGATTTTAAATAACGACAAGATATAGGAAACGTAAATCTCTCTTTTACTATGCTTTTATTAGTTCCTTATTTTATTATTTTTGGCATCGTCTTTGATTGCAGTGCAAAATTTTGGTGAAATTAGCAAGGATGAGTTATGAGCATTGTGTAGTAGCTTTTGTCGCCTTCGGCAGGTACATGTTCAGACATAAGATTGCTGTGTTAGTTTACTTTTGGTTAATGTTGCCTAATGTTAATGTTTCAAAAAGGCGTGCCTAATATTATTGGGTTAGTAAGAAAGTTCTTGTTTCCACCACCTAAAAGCACCTAGAAAACGGAAAGAAATTTTCTTGTCAATCCAATTTTACGTGAGTTACATTTTTGAAGTTGGTCAGTCCTTTAATGAATGATGGATTGCTTAAATAACGACAAGATATAGGAAACGTAAATCTCTCTTTTACTATGCTTTTTATTAGTTCCTCTTTTTATTTGTTTTGGCATCGTCTTTGATTGCAGTGCAAAATTTTGGCGAAATTAGCAAGGATGAGTTATGAGCATTGTGTAGTAGCTTTTGTCGCCTTCGGCAGGTACATGTTCAGACATAAGATTGCTGTGTTAGTTTACTTTTGGTTAATGTTGCCTAATGTTAATGTTTCAAAAAGGCGTGCCTAATATTATTGGGTTAGTAAGAAAGTTCTTGTTTCCACCACCTAAAAGCACCTAGAAAACGGAAAGAAATTTTCTTGTCAATCCAATTTTACGTGAGTTACATTTTTGAAGTTGGTCAGTCCTTTAATGAATGATGGATTGCTTAAATAACGACAAGATATAGGAAACGTAAATCTCTCTTTTACTATGCTTTTTATTAGTTCCTTTTTTTATTTGTTTTGGCATCGTCTTTGATTGCAGTGCAAAATTTTGGCGAAATTAGCAAGGATGAGTTATGAGCATTGTGTAGTAGCTTTTGTCGCCTTCGGCAGGTACATGTTCAGATATAAGATTGCTGTGTTAGTTTACTTTTGGTTAATGTTGCCTAATGTTAATGTTTCAAAAAGGCGTGCCTAATATTATTGGGTTGACAAGAAAGTTCTTGTTTTCACCACCTAAAAGCACCTAGAAAACGGAAAGAAATTTTCTTGTCAATCCAATTTTACGTGAGTTACATTTTTGAAGTTGGTCAGTCCTTTAATGAATGATGGATTGCTTAAATAACGACAAGATATAGGAAACGTAAATCTCTCTTTTACTATGATTTTTATTAGTTCCTTTTTTTATTTGTTTTGGCATCGTCTTTGATTGCAGTGCAAAATTTTGGCGAAATTAGCAAGGATGAGTTATGAGCATTGTGTAGTAGCTTTTGTCGCCTTCGGCAGGTACATGTTCAGACATAAGATTGCTGTGTTAGTTTACTTTTGGTTAATGTTGCCTAATGTTAATGTTTCAAAAGGCGTGCCTAATATTATTGGGTTAGTAAGAAAGTTCTTGTTTCCACCACCTAAAAGCACCTAGAAAACGGAAAGAAATTTTCTTGTCAATCCAATTTTACGTGAGTTACATTTTTTGAAGTTGGTCAGTCCTTTAATGAATGATGGATTGCTTAAATAACGACAAGATATAGGAAACGTAAATCTCTCTTTACTATGCTTTTTATTAGTTCCTTTTTTATTTGTTTTGGCATCGTCTTTGATTGCAGTGCAAAATTTTGGCGAAATTAGCAAGGATGAGTTATGAGCATTGTGTAGTAGCTTTTGTCGCCTTTGTTCAGATATAAGATTGCTGTGTTAGCTTTTTGGTTAATGTTGCCTAATGTTAGTTCAAAAGGCGTGCTTAATATTATTGGGTTGTCAAGAAAGTTCTTGTTTTCACCACCTAAAAGCACCTAGAAAAAACGGAAAGAAATTTTCTTGTCAATCCAATTTTACGTGAGTTACATTTTTGAAGTTGGCCAATTTTTAATATGATGGGAATGATGGATTGCTTAAATAACGACATGATATAGGAAACGTAAACTCTCTTTTTACTATGCATATATTTATTAATTTGTTTTGGCATCGTCTTTTAAACACTTAGGCGAAATTAGCAAGGATGAGTTATGAGCATTGTGTAGTAGCTTTTGTCGCCTTCGGCAGGTACATGTTCAGATATAAGATTGCTGTGTTAGTTTCTTACTTTTTGGTTAATGTTGCCTAATGTTAATGTTTCAAAAAAGGCGTGCCTATTATTGGGTTGACAAGAAAGTTCTTGTTTTCACCACCTAAAAGCACCTAGAAAACGGAAAGAAATTTTCTTGTCAATCCAATTTTACGTGAGTTACATTTTTAGAAGTTGGTCAGTCCTTTAATGAATGATGGATTGCTTAAATAACGACAAGATATAGGAAACGTAAATCTCTCTTTTTACTATGATTTTTATTAGTTCCTTTTTTTATTTGTTTTGGC
>BPLQ01007430.1:1056-41563 GCA_021605075.1 Caerostris darwini
TTTTTTTTTTTTTTTTTTTTTTTTTTTTTTTTTTTTTTTTTTTTAAGATAGCACAAAAGTAGGTTAAATGTGAAAGAAAAAAATTGCTAAGTTTTTATTAAAATGCACACACATGTACCTAAAAATCACATAACTAGAAAAATAAATTGTAAAAAAATTTATCATTTGTTAGAAGCTTCGTGACTTCTATAAATACATTCAATTCAAATGAAGAATAATTTGCAACTTAGAATTTAGATTCTTCTCGTTTCGATAATAGTAATGTAGAATGTTTAGCTAAAAGTTCTGGTGGCTGTGTAATTTTAAAATGCATTTGCACACTACTCCTAAATCTTCATATCTGAATGTGATTAAAAACCTGGATCTGTTGAAAAAATCAGTTTAGTAACAAAATACCATTTTTAAAGAACACTTTAAAATCTTACTAAAATAATGGGGAAACATTATGTAGTGAAACAACAAAAATTGTTGCCAATTCTACCATTTGAAAGATATTTTAAAACTATTATAATTTAATTCATGCTTTTTCTTTTCTTTTTATTAACATATTATAGTAGATGTATACACAGAAATTAGTAATTTTGACTCAAACATTGTGCTAATAAAAACTTTATCGATAAAAAGTCTAATTAATATTATCCTAATTTATTTCTTAATACATATTTCATCATTTCTTTAAATATTATTAAATAAGGGAAAGAAATGTGACCCAGTGAGCTTGAATATTATCACACAGGGCAAAAGCTGCATCAGTGCACTTGGCATCCAGAAGTAGGCGAATATGCGCAAGAATGTTAAATTATCTAGTCATTACCTCTGTATGTGTGCATTTCCCTGATTTCCTTATATGATCCTAGTCGGGGCCTGATGGCCGAGTGGCTAGCGCTCGGTACCACAGGTTTCGGGTTCGAATCCCGGAGGTGCCATGGATGTTTGTAGTGGTTCGGAATCCACTTTAACTCGTAGGTCCCGGTTTCATATGACCGTAGAGCGTCACACAGCCCAATCAGACGTCTTCTCACCCACATCATTCCCAAATTGTGAACTACTACTCATTTTTTTACAGTTTGCATATTTTTTCTGACGTTCGGCATACGGATACAAAAACCTTCAACAGCAAGCTGTTGTTAATATTAAACACATTTATTTCAATACTCTCTCCAAAACATAATGACCACCTGTCAATAACGAGTTGGCCCACCTTTGGCGCGCAACACAGCTACAACCCGCCTTGGCATGGATGCAACAAGTCCTTGGTAGATGGCCGAAGACAGATTGTACCCGTCCCAGGACATCCCAAATGTGTTCTATCGGATTGATATCCGGTGAGTTAGGCGGCCAGGACATTAACTGGAATTCAGCATCATGTTCCTGGAACCACTCCAACACAATTTTAGTCTTGTGACAAGGGGAGTTGTCCTATTGGAACATTCCATTTCCAGCTGGAAAAACAGAGACCATGTAAGGGTGCAACTGGTCCGCAATGATGTTCAGATACCCTGTAGCATTCATGGTCTGCTCTACCACAACCACGGGTCCCAGAGACGCCCAAGAGAACGTCCCCCAAAGCATAATACCGCCACCACCGGCCTGTGTATGACCTACTGTACATTGAGGGAGCAACTGTTCGCCTGGAAGACGGCGTATGCTGACTCGGCCATCGGCGTGATGAATGACAAACCGTGATTCATCTGACCAGGCAACTCTCTCCCACGGATCCATGGACCAGTCACGATGTTCCCGGGCCCAGCGCAGGCGCAGTTGGCGATGACGCTTGGTCAGCAAAGGCACACGAGTGGGACGTTTGCTGCGTAGCCCCATATCCAACAGTGTCCGCTGAACAGTGTGCTCCGATACTATTCTACTTGGCCGTGCATTGTATTGGGCTGTCAGCTGAGCCACTGTTTGGCTCCGGTTTTGCTTCACCATGCGAGACAGTCTCCGACGACCTTTTTCTTTGATAGCGTGTGGACGCCCAACACCATGTCGTCTACTGCTGGTTTCACCGTCATTCATCCACTTTGCATAAGTACCAACAACTGTAGATCGCTAACAACCCGCGAGTCGTGCAGTTTTTGAAATACTTGTTCCGGGCCTTCGAGCCATTACAATCTGCCCTCTATCAAAGTCGCTTATATCCGCAGCCTTTCCCATCACACACAGAAGTAAGTGAAAGAATGATTCTTCAGACTCTCCAGCAGCAGTTAAATACCACTTCCACCTGATCACGTGCCTTCCAGGTGAGTTCATTGCAAAATATAGGGTTGGTCATAATGTTTTGGCTCTTGAGTGTATGCTTCTTATTGTGTACGAACTTTGATTCTTTGCGTTATAGATGTCTGACATTATGTCTGGTTAGTTGATCGTTGGTACAAACCACTCCCATTGATTCATTGCTGCTTTTGGCAAATAGTAGACTAATCGGACGATTATTGTGCCATTTGAAAGGTCGATATAATTGATATACCCTCATGAGACTGCTATGAAAATAAACAGAATCATCTAAATATACAAAGTATTTTTTGGAGGGTTTTTGACTTGAGGGCAGATCTGGAATTTGACGATATAAATGTTCAGAGATTTTTGAAACCCCAAATTTCTTGAGCAATCTCGGGATTACTACTAATCTGAATCTCGTTCAACCAACTCTTAAGAGTCAGTTACGACTGGAGAACTTGAAGATCCTAGCCCTTGAGCCCATCCATCCCCCCCCCCCCCTCCGAACCTGAATGGTTACATACTTACGCTGATGCCTCCTTGATTGATTCACCAAATATCGGATCGGGAATATACTCTTCCATTTTTTCTTTCTATGCTAATAGCTAGGTGTGGATAGGCAGCAACTTATCCCCAAACACCTTTACAGCAAGGTGGTTTTGATGTCGGACTCAGGGGCTGCCATTCCGGCTATCTTGGTCATATGAAGTACCCTCTTAGAATGTCGAGGTCTTCTTGAAAGATTGAAGGTAGAGGGACGACACATTTCCCTTCAGTGGATCCCTGGACACTGTGACATTTTAAGTAATGATCAGGCAAATTTGCTAGCTAAGAAGGGCACACAGATAGTCCACTGCCAAATACTTGCAACTCTTTTCATTCTATGAATCTTTATAACAAAAATCAAATAAAACTTATTTCAGAAGAACCTCGTGAAATTTAGACTTACTGTAGGCCATCTGCACCGCATTGGCATTTTTGATAACCCAAATTGCCCGCTCTGTGGGAAAGGCAAGATCATGGGCAGGCAGCATATAGTAGGATGCCCTCCTTTGCATGGGGACTCCGAGGTGAAAAGATATTGGAGTGCTAGAACTTTGCTGATAAGACATTGGCCTTTTTCTTGTGTTTTATACTGTTTTGATCTTGCAAGAGTTTGTCATTTTCTCTTGCCCTTGGAAATAAAAAAAATGTCTGGTTATATCCCCTATTGAAATGTTTTAAAATTAGAAATCAAGTTCTGTAACGAATTAAGATCTAGAACTGCACTTCATTCTTTTAAACACCTTCCAAGTGCTCTAGAGTTCCAATTATTTATTCAGGGCTCTAAATCTTAGATTGCATTTGCCTGCCCAATTTCGTTACGATAATTTCTCATTTGTGTACCCTTTGCGTTTAAGTGTGAAAGACTTTTGTTTTAATCAAATCTTTGAAATGACTAGCTATTCCGATACTTAATTCACTTAGGAAAAAGAAAATGTTGCACTTTACCACTGTCTACAGAAATCTCATGAATTCTTTAAGCATATCTATTTCAGAGAGGAATAAACATTTTCAGAATGTGTTACATTAAGGTTTTAGGACTGGAATCCTTAAATTTTTTAACACAATCCTCCCTGGTAGGCATATACACATAAACTTATATACATTTGTAAACTACTTTAAATATCTTATTGATCAATGTGCTGGTTAGTTTTAAATGGTAATTTTGGAACAAATTTTTCTATAATAAAATGATCTAATTTTATTTAAGAAATATTAAAAAAATTACTACCCAATTTTTAACTTTTAAGTCATTTGATTCCTAATACCCAACTTCATAGCAGAAATTTTTTTTTTGCAAACAAAATATAATCTTTATTAATTTAAAGTCAAACAATTTCATTTTATTAAGTACAACATTTTATTTGTCTTCTACATAATGTAATAAATTCAAGTTAATACATCAATTTTAAATTGAGTAATTATATATTTCTTATATGTACATATTCCTTCAGGTGATTTAATTTACCTGAAACACTTGAAATTGTTTAAAACCCTTTCCAAGAAATTAGATAATTTTCATTAGCATTCTGAACTTCTACAATAAAATTGTTTTTATTTTATTTGCAATTATATTATGTAGCTTCAGCCATATTTATCCTCTTAAACATGTAATATATTAATGTATCTTATTGCAAGATAAATTTGAATTTTCATTGTAGTAAATATTAAAAAACTTTTATATGTCAATCAATCATTTTTTTTTACATGTATATTGAAACAAATTTATATATGGTAATAAAAGAATACACAGACACATGTTACATTTGAATTAGATATTTATTTTTAAAAAATGCTTTAATAAATACAGATATGAAAATCATTACAAAAAGATGTCAGCTTCTTGAACATCGCCAGAGGTGATCCATATCTATAAACAAAACATAATATCTGCTTTTCTATCGATTATTTAAAACTATTTGGATACTTTTAGTTTCATAAATCTTGTTTATTTTACTGCTTTTATATATATATATATTCTTTAAATAAAAAAGTATTGCATTCTCGAATTAAAGATTATTATGCACATCAAAAAATAAAATTAATATAAACACAACAATTAAAACTGTCTTTTTGAAGACAACCTATAAAAGTTATTTACCAATGGCTACCAGAATTGAATATCTCTTTTAAAAGTAAGCATCATTTGGAGCATTACCTAATGGATTATAATATTCAAACATTTTGCATTTTATATTTGCTATAAGTAATATCCAATGGCAATTCATATTTACAGGAATTAATAAGAAATTAGTTTTTAATATATTATTAATCCAAGAAAAATATAAATGTTTGTCCCAGATTGAAATATATAAGCCAAAGAACCAACAGCTTTAAAAATTATCAAATTTTCAGTTAACTTGAACAGAAAAGAATCTATAATTTAATCACAGAGCCAATCTTTTCTGAAATCTGGTGACACTGTTTTTCTTCCTCTACTGTTATATAAAGGATCTAGCGATTTAGCATGCAAAATTAGCTCGAAAATTTTTTTTGTTCCCTTCCCTTCAAGCCTCAAAACCTCCATTACTGAAATTTCAACCCTCTATATGTTGAAATAATCAGTCAATCCCCACAAACCATTTTGGTTCATATTTTCTCTCCGTAACTCGGGGGGGGGGGGGGAATTGGACCTCTGTATCTCGAACATTAGCAATGTTTGATTTTACAACTCGATCATTTGAAACTAATTACCTCTATAGTTCGAAGAAAAATAGATTACCGACAATGCACGTCATTGTTTCTTAGAAAACAATGTATGAGTATACAGTAAATAAAATAACCAATTCTTATTATTGTTCTTGATTTCATTTGAACTCTAGTGAAGCAAATCTTTTGTTGTCGATTGCAAAAATATCAAAAGTAGTTTGGGTTTACTTCAATACACACCTACTTCAACAACACTATACGAATAATATAGTCAAAAAATGAGTGCTGTACGTAAACTGAAAACTCTGAAGTGCTTGAAGCTGTGAAGAGTTGTCAAAAAAAAAGAAAGACATTGCTGAACAATTTGGAATACCCTGTCAACATAATAAAAAAAACAATCGGACATCATGAAAAAAATTGAAAACGGATAAAAAGATTTTCAAGAGTGTTCAAATTTTTGGGAAAATTTGATACTTACTACTACTTCCAACATGATTTTTTTTTCAGTATATTAGATAAGACTGACAATGTGCAGGGAAATATAAAAGAAGAATTAAAGTAGAAAACAAGAGTTAGATTGTGTAACAGATAAAGAAGGATAACACTGAGATTGATGTATCAATATACGAATTAGGAATCTTTATAAGAGCAAGCAGAAAATATTTCGAAATTCGTATTAAATAATTTAATTAGTGAAAAAAAGAAACGCAAAATCACGAGGGAGAGGCAAGACAAAACAGTAGCATGTATAGGAGTAAATGCAAACTTTCTTACCAGCACAGCAGCAGGAACAGTCGCTGGAAACTCTGGAATAGAATTTGTTTGTATCCGAGTAATCTTTTAAAAAGATTTATCACATTTTCCAAAAGAACATTGCAAAATCATCAATAACAAAAGAATCACTTTAAAGTTAAGCGTATGAGTTCAAAAATATTTGCTGAAGTACACAAATATACTTAGATGCAAAATTTCAATCATATAGAATTTGAATAAGCTTTAACTGTATATAAATAAATGTTATAGAAAGTGCAAAGTCATGTTAATTAACAATCTTGTATAATCTTCAGTTTTCTCATGAATAAATCAATATTATTTTAACAATTACTTTAAGCTCACCTTTTGTATTGACTGCACAACATTTGAATTACATATGGCATTTTTTTAAATGAGAGGGAAAGCAAGTATAAAACAAGTCAATCACTGCAGTACAAATGAATATGGATTAGAAGTATTTAAAAGAAACAACAAATTAAAAATTATAACACAAAACAGAATAAACAATGGATTAAGCAAACTATCGGCAAGATGTCGAAAATGATGTCGAACTAGAACTTTTGATTTGTATGTCACGTGAACACTTTCCCTCTCTTAACTGTAACCAACCGTACTTCGGTTTAAGAACTGTACTTCCTTGTTAGTAGTTAGCCGCGCTAAGATGCGCTTTCTCTGTCTGTATGTCTGTCTGTAAATTTTTGTATCTTCTCGTCATTAATATGCTCAAATAAAGTATTTAATTAAAAGAATATTGGATGTAATTGGCTGCTTCCCGCCCCTTTGGATACCTCTTAATAATCCTGGAACTGGAATGGTAAGAGAAATTTTATATGAACCTTTCTAGTTTTATTTTGGAGGATTGTTTTGGTGAGGTAAAACAAGATGTAAAGCAGCAAATGTAGACATTGTTATAGATACAGGAACAGTCATTGGACAATCTGGAATACAGGCTGCTTGTCTGTCAGATGACTCAAACAGGGATAACTCTTTTACAAAATATCTTGAAATCTAATAAGAAACAAACAAAGAAAATCATACAAAAGCTAACCTTATGAATTCAAATAAAATGTTAAAATATATAAATACAGACCTATACCTATTTGGTATAAAGACAAAATAATTTTAAAGCTCTTCTACATACTTAGGCTTATGTGTTTATATAAATATTATACAAAATTATATTCATTAACATACTAAGGACATTCATCGATCAAAGACAATATTAATCTCAATAATCAAAAACAATAGTTATTGTTAACAATGTTTATTGTTTTTGATTATTAAGAATATAAAGAACTATTTATGAACTTACCTTAGGCATTAAATGTCTATCCATAGCAGCTTAATTACACGAGCAATATCACATACATCAAGGCACAGAACAAAATGAACAGGATTATTTTTTGCCGCCAATTGAAACTGATGTCATGGTGACATCACAGTGATGTGACGTCAAGGCAAGAATCAGGAATCACGGAGAAAAGTGAACTGGGGTTAACCGTTTCTGCAAAGTGCAAAACCCGAAAACATGCATTTCATCTTTTCAATACGTAGTAACAAAAAGTCCTTCTGTGGTAGCAAAACCGAGAAGGTTAGTTCCAGATCGTTAAAAAATAGCAAAATCCGTGTTTCAAAACATGATACACCTGAAGCATTTGAAAACTTCGAGCATTAACTATGTTTTACCTCTTCACATCGTTCCAAAGAAAGGGACAATAAAATGGAGACCGGTTGGAAAGAAACTTATTAATTGATCAGTTGTCTACTTTTAAAAACACATATAACGTAGCCAAAAATCATCGACACTTTTTTTATGTGAGGGTAAAAGTTTAAGGATTAATTTCCAACGAAGATTGAAAAATCGTTTGTCTGATCTCTTTTTTTTTTTTTTTTTTTCAATTTTTGGAAAATCTACTGTCTTTTGCAATATATTAATTTAAATAATTCCTTTGATTGTAAATAGTTAGAATTCTAAGTATTAAAATATGCAAGATTTATAAATGTAAAACTTATATATATCAAACTAGCTAATTTGAAAATTTTTTTAATTATTGTTGTGAAATAATCGATTCTGAGTTATCTTCATCATTCGGCATTTTCTGACGGTTACTTAGACATTTGCAACGCAATTTTTTGCTGTTAAAAATTTTTTTTAGAACATTTAAGGTACTGTTGGATTTATTTTTGTAATTCTAAATTTTCAATTGATATTCGAATTGTTAAATTTTAAAAATCGATTTTCAGGAAATCCCTTGTGCTTTGAATGGAAACAACGGATTCAACTAACGATAAAAGCATGGACGGTGAGAAGTGGTCTGATATTATGGCAAAACAAGAACAAAGAGATCGTCGGTAAATATATTATATACATAAAAATGTATTTTTTTAATGATTTCTTTCTTATTTCACTCTAATGCGTTTCATGTTGTACATTTCAATTCTTAGTTGTTTAGATACATAATTGTGTAATTTAATCTTCTCAATTAAGCCTAAATATAAATGTATGCAAGTTTGCCTCATTTTTGTACTGGGTTAATTTTTTTCTATTTATTCCTAAATATTTGTATTCATTATTTTAGGAACCATTGTGCTAATGTTAACATACATTTTAATGTAATGTTTACAGTTCATTGTTTATACATTCAGTGGTTCGCATATGTTATCCGATTTTGCTGTCTGAATTTCATGTATTTGTTTTATCTAATTTACATGAAGAATTAATTTCAATTTTTTTTAAGCTGCGCTTAGTTTGTGTGCCAAATAACTTATATACTATGTTGAAACATTTGTGAAACTATTTTTTAAAGTTAACTGTTTGGATAGACAAAAGTTCTTTTCAGTTAAAATATACAAATTGATAGTCATTTAATGCTTAATTGAATATTCTTTATATTACATACTTTTTGTAAGCTGTTGTTTAGAATTTTTTTTTCTACGAATGTTCTTACTCATACTCATTCGTTTCTTAAAGTGGCTAGCACTCTGGCCTTTGGTACCACAAGCTTCAGGTTCGAATCCTGGTGGTAGCATGGATGTTAGTGATTCAGAATCCACGTTAAACTGTAGATCCCTGTGTAATTAGCCCGAAATGTGCACAAAATGACCGTAGAGAGAAAATTTCTTAAGTGTTGAATCATACTGAAAAGCAATTTGCTTCTATGACTTTTCAGTGAAGGTACAGAATTGTAAAATCTGGTCTTGCATGGTTGGGAACAGACATTATGCAATATTAATTTCTTGTTGACTTTTGTGTCTGCCCCATTACATCACACAGGGCGGGATGAGTGTACTTTGGAATAAATCCTGGGGATTTTCCAATGTTTATCCAAATCCCAGTATCGGGCTAAAATGAGGATGATTGCTCAATTCCAGTAACATCTACAGCAATTTTTTTTTTATGATTGACTGTCCTGTTTTTTGAGGAACTCTCCGATTTATGATTAATCTCAATTTAAACCTGGATTCTGGTATGTATTGTACCTAAAGGTAAAAAAAAAAAAGCAAAATGCAATAAACAGTTCCTGCTTTGTATTATATATTCTTGGAGAATTCAAAGTTGTTATTCTGTTATGTTCTGCTCTTTCTTCTCGTGTTCATTATGCGATCAAAAATGCCCTTTCCTTTAATTTTTTACTTCATTTACACTAATAGAATTAACATTTTTACTCAATTTTATTATTTTTTTAATTCTGATACTACAAATTTAAGGGGGAACTGTCCTCTAAACCTCAACAAATTATTACATTTACACACGGTACAATAAAAATGTTTTTTTTTTTAATTTCAAAATTGTTAATTATTTTTTAATTTTAATGTTATAAACTTAAAAAGTCGGTCTCGCTTCCTGCATAAATTTATTTTTTGGTTTACTTTGTATGTAAAATAACTGCTTAGTATAATGTTGAGAAATTACCTAAGCAGGATGCATTCTAGTAATGAAATATACAAATTCTATGTTTAATGCATAAAAACTAGCTAGCATTATACATAATGGATTTAATTATTAGTAAATTAAATATGATTAATTAAAGTTCACAAAATTTTACTGAAAGAATGAATTTAGGCTTAAAACATAAATATGCTTATATTTATTAAACTACATTTCTTGTTAAATATTTCAAAATTAATTTTTTTTTAAAGTCTTCAGTTTTTATATAATATTTTTCTTAGCATTCTAGTTCTTATTTTCTTTTTAATTTTATTTCATGGCAAAGAAGCAAATGTTTCAATTCAATTTTTTGTACATGTTTTTAATGTTTTAATTGTAATCTTCTGCCATTTTTTATTTCTTAAAATTCTTCAGTTCTATATAGTTTTTGAAACTAATAACATACACTTATTTAAAACAATTTTTTTTTAACCAATTCAAACATGTTAAGTGTGAAAAAATTTTCTAAATGATTTAAGTTTAATCTTTGAATTGTTTCGCTGTACACCTAGTCTTTTTAACATATTAAAATTAATTTGCTATCTTGAGTATAATGAGGTTTCAATAATGGTCTTTTAAGTAAATATTTAAAAATGGGTTTTTAGAGCATACTTATTCTAAAAAAAAAAAAAAGTATTCAGCAATTTAAATTTTTCTGTTTTTGATCTTGGATATTTTATTGGAATTATTACAGGATTGAAGAATACTTTGAAAACCAACAAAAACATGAGAATTTCAAAATCCGTTAAAACCCCCGAGAAAACTAAAAATTTGTAGAAATTCTAGAAAACAGGAAAATTTGGCAGAAAATCTCCTCCTCTCTCTCCTTGCAGCCTGATGGCCAATTGGCTAGCGCTCTGGCCTTTGGTATCACTGGTTCTAGATTTGAATCCTGGTGGTAGCATAGATGTTTGCGAGTGGTTCGGAATCCATGTTAAATTGCATGTCCCGGACTGTTTAGCCTAAATTGTGCACAAGATGGTTGTACAGCGACAAACCAAACCTCTTCTCTCCTTATACCATTAGCTCACATGTGACTGTTATGGGATGTATTCTCTGTCTTAATTGATATTGCATCCTGGAAAGAGAAGGGATCTTTTGCATTCTTTCTGTGGAGTAAATTTTTCCTTTTGATGTTGTATTATATTGTTAATGTTGTATTACATTGTTAATGTAGTATTCTTTTAGTTAAGTTCCCAACATACCAATAGGTTTTGTGGGTTAAATACTGAAGGAAAACAAATAATTCATATGGGCATTTTCCTAACCATTCTTTTATTCCAAAAATAGTTTTAATTTCTGTCTGTCTGTTTGTTATTATTATAGATTTGAGGTATTTGAGAAAATCTGTTAATTTGTCTATATTCATTTATGTAGGTTAAAAAACAGTTTTGTTTAATAGTATTTTTCTCCCAACATTTAGAATATGAGTTAGTTTATGTATATTTTAATTTTGTGTTGCTTTTTTTTAAAACAATGCATGCGCACTACTTGAATCAATATATTACAAATTTCAAATGATGTCAAAATGAGATTAAGATTTATACAAATATTTACAATTCAATATCAGTAAAATACATAACTCTTTGGCTATGTTGTAATTTGTTCCCACAACAGTTCAGAATACAAGAAAATGTAAACAAAAATAGCTCTAACATTTGAAAAACTTGAAAATAGTTTAATTCATAAAATCTCACAAATAGGGCTTGTTTTAATAAAAAAATTGATATTAAATTGCCAACTTATGAACACATTAAAAAATGTAGAATAATGTACAAATGAAGGCTTGTAAAGCTTTTATGTATAATTTAGTTTTGTGTTATGGTTAAACTGATAGCCAAAATATGAATAGCTCTAATAAAATTGTTTTCGAAATTAGCATTTTGACAAATGACATTTAACATTTAATAATAAATTTAATATTACACAATAATTTATTTAATTTAAATATTTTACCTCTTTCCAGCTCACGATCACCTATTGATAAAAACTCAAAACCTAACAACAGAAGTAGAGATTCAAGTGCTAACAGAAATTCTCGCCCCTCTAGAAACAACAACAGATCACGATCTCCACGTGGAAGGAGAACTAGAGCCCCTACAAATCGTAGGATATATGTTGCAAATATCCCATATGACTGCAAATGGACTACTGTGAAAGATTTGTTTAGAGAAAAAGGTAATTGTGTTATGCAAGTTTATTGACTCTTTACATTGCTTATAATTAAATTGATTAATTTTATGTATTTTTATTGATCCATTACTTAAAAGTTTTTAAAATTGAATTTTAGTTGGAGATGTATCATATGTTGAACTCTTTGAAGATGAAAATGGAAAATTCAGAGGTTGTGGGTATGTATTATGTTTATTATTATAACATCTTTCTTTATAAATGGATATTTGTAAATGTTTGTTTTCAGTAAATCTATTATATAATTAAAAATTTAAATCACGTAGAAGTTACTATATTCAATCTATATTTATTCATTTACTTCAATGATTTTCATTTAGAGCATTGGTTATTTTACTATGTTTATAATTTATTTTTTTCTAATTAATATAATTTTCTAGCATTGTGGAATTTAAAGATTCTTCATCTGTACAAAAGGCTGTAGATACTCTACACAGATATGAATTCAAAGGCCGGCAATTAGTAGTAAAAGAGGTAATACCTTTTATTGAAATGTTGAAACTTTTAGTGTGTACATTGTTAAAGATTTGCCAATTAAGATTTTTCGTATGGCATTACTGTAAAAGTTGATTTTGTATATTCTATTACAGAAGTGTTAATTTTTTGATTATCAGCAAGGTTTCCAATTTTTTTTATCTTCTATTTTTAAAAAAAAAAATATTTAGAGAAACTTAAAATTTTCCTTTAAATATCATATAACAATATAATGATCGATTTGTCTCAAAATTCATTTGTATTATTGTGTCAATAAATTTTAAATATCAATAGTCATTATTTTGTGGTAAGAAATGTGTAAGTATTTTCAATGAAGTTGAAATTTTCCAAATTTATTTTATTAACCATTTCCTTATTTTCCTTTTCATTGATTTTTGTACCTACCAAAGCAAATGATTAAATATTCCACATTTTTTTATACTGTTGTCATGATCAGAGTTATTGATCGTGAAAATAAAGTTAAAATTAATAAAAAACAGTTCTTTCAAATTTTCTGTTAAAATGACGAGAAAGTAATTTTTTGGAACATCAGTGACCTAAAACAGCATGGCTGTCTGTTATTCAGGCTACTGAATAGGTTACAAATTTTGTAATTATGTTGCATGCTGGAGTACTGATTTTTAAAGTTAAAATTTTTATGTACGTGATTATGATATTATTAAACTGAAACAAAAAGGATTTAATTTTTTTGTAGTATGTATTTCTTACTATTTTTCATATTTTAATTGATCATGTTTCTCTGTAAAAAATGTTATTTAAATTATGTTTTATATGTAATTGTTATTTATTATATGTAATTTTTTTTCCATTGCCATTATGTAGATTAAATAAAGAACTTTAAAAAAAATGTAATTTTTAACTAAGATTCTAAAGTCAGTGTTTATAATTTTTAAAATTGTTTTTTTTTTAAAGGATTTTGATGTGGACCGAGATAAAACAGGAAAGCCTTTGGGTCGTATTCGTGGTGGTGGTAGTGGTGGAGGAGGAGGTGGCGGTATGGGTGTCAACCTGGAGAGAGATCGTGATGATTTTGGTGGATTGGGTAACCTTGGAAATAATAATGCTCCACAATACAATACTTATGGGTTGAGCCCTCAGTTCTTGGATGCCCTTGGAATTACTGGTCCTCTAACTAGCAGAGTATTTGTTGCAAACGTGAGTTTTATATAGTTCTTATTTTTCATGCATATATTATAACTATTAGGTTTTTTTATATTAATTTACAAAATTTTATAAATTATGTTTTTTCTTTGTCCTTTTTAGTTAGATTATAAAGTATCGACACAGAAACTGGAAGAAGTTTTCAAACTGGCTGGTAGAGTAGTTAAAATAGATTTAAAACGAGATGAAGATGGTAATAGTAAAGGTCATGGTACAATTGAAATGGGACATCCTGTTGAAGCTGTACAGGCAATATGTATCCTTTTTCTGGTTTATCATCTTATCTGAATAATTTAATGACATTTATGATTTTCATACTGAATTGTTTAAAAAAATTGTTTTTCGTTAAAAACGTTTAACTTCTAAATTGAGGCTAGATTTTTTGGAGTTAAATCTTTTATTTAATTTTTCTTTTACTTTTAAAACTTGTAGTTATTTCATTAAAAAAATTAATACCTAAATCAAAGTAGTGTCCAGACAAAATTGCTCTGTGAAAAAATGACTTGCTTTTTAAGGCTATCTATAAATCAAGCTAAAAATTAAGTTTCTGAAAGGAATGGAATTGCTGCCATGATCATTGATGAAAACAAATGGTAATTAGAAATAGTATTTGGATAATGCGCAGTGAAGTAGGCTTTGCCATGAAAGCATTTCCAAATAATGTGATTCGCTTTGTAATATATAGCCAAACATTGTTTTATTTAAATAAATTAATAGTTTAAAAAAACTATAAAAGAACGTTTTTGGAGTTAATCTACTAAAAAAAAAAAAAAAAAAAGATAATTGTTAACAAGAATAAAATTACTGACGAGAAAATGAATGTCACTGTTCTAAAAGCGTGGGATGCTCGATATCAATCGTTATAATTTTTCAGTAGTTCATTCCAAAATGCAGAGTTAGTTTTAAAATGTCATACAAAGCACCCCACGCTTTTAGAACAATGACATTAATTTTCTCGTCAGTCATTTTATTCTTACGTTAACAATTATTTTTTACTTTTTTGATTGATTAACTCTAAAAGTGTGTTTTTTTTTAAATTATAATTTAGGAAAAACATCTCCTGCTTGAGAACAATTAAAGCAGGAGATCGAAAAAGCTAAAGCTATCGGTACAATTAAGAGTCCGTTGACGATGCCCAAAAATAAAAAGGTTAAAGTTAAAAAAACTAAAATTTTAACATAAAAGTAAAATAAAACAAAAGGAATTAAGATTAAACAAAATAATTATACAAAATAGATAGGGTTTGATCAGTTGACTGACTCGCCAGTAGATGGCGCCATCAGTCCCAAAATCGAGCCAAAGAGTCAGTTACATACATACATACAAACATACAGGTGAAACTAATAAAAGCGTATTAAAAAGACTGTTTCATCTTATACTGGTTGGTTTTTCTTTCGAAGGGAAGGCTCTCAAGTGTATCAATTGTTGTCAATATTCATCAGTAATGTTTTCAGCACATTTTAGCTGTTCATAATTGTTTTGTCATATCAGTGTGCTCTTGGTCTTCTATATTAAAATCACTTCCTATGAATTGAACTATATTTCACAGCTATCTTTGGCTGTTAAAAGTTTCCTGTGAACTTGCACAAAAATTTGAGACACTTTAGCTGCATTGTCTCCCAATGAAAACAAGTTAAAAACTTTCCACAAATGTTTTTTTTTTTTCTTTCCTTGTACAACATTCATTGCTGAAACAATGTTCATCTAACCTGAACTCATCAACTAAACATCAAAACCTAATAACTGCAGTTTGTTGTGAATTAGGTGTCTGACTTAACCACATGATAATACTAGTTATGCTACCTGATAGAAAACTGCAACAATTAAATTTTATAGTTATTAAATTCAATTGACTACAGTATTGATTTAATTATGATCAGTATGTATATTTTTACAGTGTTATGACTCTTGTAATTGTTTTTATTAACTATTAATTGTTTTCCTTAATGTAATATTAGCTATGTTTAATGGACAAAAATTTTATAATAGGACAATGAGTGTGCGAATGGTAAGTTTATAATTTTGAATTCAAAACTCTTTAAAATATAAAAAAAAATGCAGAATTGTAAACAAGTTTTATTTAATGTTCTAAAGGATAAGATAATGTTATTATTTTCTTTTAGAGTTCCAAGGATTTTATATTTTAAAAATGTTAAATTGTATTTTTACCAGGACTTATCAAAGGCTATCATCTGCACAAATCATCGAACTCCTAGGTTATTTATCTATGAAAATTTTCTCAATGATTACAGCAGCTTCACTTTTATAGATATTCAGAAACTATAAATTATTATGGTCTATTAATGGCTATGGGCTATTATACACAGTCCAGTCACATTGATGTGACCATCACCTACTTTCGACGTCAACGTGAAATAACCCATCACAAAAGGCAGGTGGCAGCACATTGCAGTGGAGTGTGTGTAAAGGATGTCCTAGGGCATCAGGAAGCATTTCAGTGGGCGTAATGCAGAAACGTAGTGATTTATCCCACGTCCAAAAGGGCATAATTTATTGGCTTTCGGGCCAAGGTGGAAGCATTTCGGAAACGACTAATTTTGTGAACTGTTCGCGTGCCGTCGTGGTAAAAGTATATCGTGCATGGCAAAATGGCACTATCCAAAATCAGCGGTGTGGCACATGTGCACCATGAACTATAGATGACGAGGCGAACGAAGGCTGCGGAAGATGTGTTCGGGCGAATAGACGTGCAACTGTTGAGCAACTGACCGACCAGATGAACTAAGAGTGTATCCTCAACAACGGTTCAGCGAACGTTGCGGCGCATGGGCCTACGCAGCAGATGCCTGGTTAATGCACCTATACTGACTGCTGTTCAGCGGCGACGAAAGCTGGAATTTGCACGCCAGTACCGAAACTGGACGTCCACATAGTGGCGACAGGTGGCTTTTTCCGATGAATCACGTTTTATGCTCCATCACGGCGTGCAACGTCTGAAAGCAAACACCCTGCAACAATTGTCGGAAGGATCTAAGCTGGAGGAGGTAACATTATGGTTTGGGGAATGTTTTCATGGCATTCACTGTGTGCACTCATCATTGTGGAAGGCACGATGGATCAGTACAAGTACGCATCTGTCCTTGCGGGCCATGTCCACCCCTACATGCGAATCATTTTCCCTCAAAATGATGGCATCTACCAGCAGGACAATGCGAGGTGTCATACGGCTCACAGTGTATGTGCGTGGTTCGAAGAGCACCAGGATGAGTTTACCGTACTCCCCTGGCCTGCAAACTCGCCACATTTAAACCCAATCGAGAATCTGTGGAACCACCTCGACAGGTTGTTCGCGTCATGGATGCTCAACCACGCAATCTAGCACAGCTGGCCACGGCACTGTAGTCGGCATGGCTTAACATCCCAGTGAACACCTTCAGAAACCTAATTGTCTCTCTTCCTGCGCGTCTCGCAGCTGTCCGCTCTGCCAAAGGTGGTTATTCTGGCTTTTGACAGGTGGTCACATTAATGTGACTGGACTGTGTATTAGATGAGTAGAAAAGACTAAACTGTGACTATTTTTAAATATTTTTTTTGAAAGATTTCGAAAATCACTATTTAGATATAAATATACTTAAAATTATTATAGAAAGAAGAAAAGAAAATGCACAAGGATGGATTTTTTTTCTCTTTCTGGTACATATATTTTTAAACTTTAAATCAAATAGAATTAATGAGGAAAGCAAAAAGAAAATTTTATGGAAGCATATATAACCCCTTCTTACGTTGTGGGCAACCTGCTTTCCTAATGCCATAGAGCAGGAATGGGCAAACTACGCCCACTGGCCAATGCCGGCCCGTGGATAGAATTTTAATTTGCCGGTCAGAGGCAAATTAAAATATATATATTTATATAATATATATACATCTCCTTTTCTACTTTGATTATATTTTTTTCAAAGGACTGAATTTTTTACTTTCTCTATTTGGATATTTTTACCATGACTTTCAACGTAAATTGCGAAGCTACTAGGTCAGATTTGCAGGTTGAATTAATTGAGTTGCAATCTAACAATCATCTCAAGCAGTTGTTTCTAATATGCCAAAGTTACAAAGTTTTACAAATCATTAACAAAAGTAAGTTTCCCAAATTTAATATCTTACGCCCCGAAAATCAGTGCTATGTTTTCTTCATCTTATATATGTAAACAAGTGTTCTCAACTATGAACCTACGAAAGAATTATTTCAGAAGTAGGCTGGCAGATGAGCATTTAGCCTCGTTCCTTAGAATCGGTACATCTCACTTCGAACCCCTATATACTATATCTTTTACTATTGAAGTCGCATTTTCATTCATCTCATTAACATATTTAAACTGTAATACTTGCATATTGTCTTTAAAATTTTAGAAAAATTTATCTTGGCCCGACAAACCTTCTTTTTCGATTTTTAACCGCGACCAAAAAAGTTCACCCATCCCTGCCATAGAGTTAAGTCTTCCTGTCTTGGAATAAGCAGTCGCTCGCTCTGCAGGGAGTGTTTCTTTTGTGTTCCTCTTGCCACCTAACAAACACAAAAAGGCAAGAATCCCTTTCATTATGTAAAAACAAATTGTAGACACAGAAAAAAATTTTGTTGCGTTTCCTATGTAGCTATATATTTCTTTAAAATTTTTGGCTTTTCTTTTATGGCTTGTTTCTCTCCCTGTATTTGCATATTTTATTCATATATACCACCCACCAGATGGTATGAGAATAAAAGTGCCCATTTTTATTTATTTAAAGTTTTAATTTTTATTTAGAATTAGTTGTATTAAATTTATCTTTATTAATTATTTAATTTAATATATATTTTAAGTATATTCACAGTTGTTTTGACATTTAACAAATTTGCATTAAAATATTCAAAAATTATCTAAAAGCATGATGTGCAAAGTACATTGACTATATTTGTCTTGATAGAGCAAAATAATTTAAATTTTGTTATAGGCCAAATTAGTTTTTTTTTTCTGATATTTTCAATAGAATGTTCAACTTTCCTTATTTTGTGAAAAATCTGGGGGTTATTTCACTACTTTCCTTTTCACTACTAAGATAACTTGTTCTCTCGGCCTCCTTGCCCCCTGGATCAAATTTGTCTGCCTCTGGTATAATTTATTATCACTTAAAAATAAATTTATCTTCATATTTTTAATATTCAAAGAAGATTAATAAAGCTTAAATTAAATACAAAATTCAAATAAGAAAAGGTAATTTCTGTTGGAACTATTTGCTTATTATCAGTGCTTCTAATTTCCAATAGACATGCCATTTACCCCTTAATACAGATGTTCAAAGTGCTTTTATTTTTCTGTGTAGATGACAGCCTTAAGTGATTACTTATTCAAATTAATCTTAAAACAAAAATTTTTTTTCTATTTATAGGACAAAAAACACCAAGAAGATCCTGAAGATAAGCGTTTACCTGGTTAGTTATATTTCTTATTCTGGCATTTAATTCCTTATTATTTTTCTATATATTTATCTTTACTTATCTTGTTCTTTTTTTCCCAGAGGGTCTTCAAAGTGTGGGAAAAGGTCTTGGTGCTAATGGACTTCCATTGCATTTATCAAGTAAGCATAAAATCTCCTATTATGTAATGGCCTAACTTATTACGGTATACAGAGAAAGGGCAGATTGTGGTCCAGTTATAAACTTACGGTTATTTCAAACATTGCGTGATACATATTCCAAAAGTATACCTATCTTTTCCAATAATGTTTATTTCATCAAGTTTGTAAAAACTATGTAACACTTAACTTCAAATTTTATTTTATTTTAAAAGGTAAGGGGAGGAAAGTCTGTTTTACACACAACTTATTATTCAAGAGTCATACTGATTTTCACAAAATTTGAATGTTTAAAATCTGGTGCATTGAAATATATCATTTTAATTCTTTTAAAATCTTTTTTTAAAATAAAATTAAAAGAAAAAATAAAAATTAATTAACTTTTTTAAAAAAAAATGGTATAAGAATAAATTTTGTGTTATTTAAAGTATTAATTGTTATTTAACATGAATTATCTGCATTCAGATGAAATATAAAATTTAAAGTAAATTAAAGCAACTAATTAGCAATGAAGAATTGCTGATGGAATGGATAATAGAATAAAAAAGTTTGAGAATTGTCGTACAATAAATTGATTTAAAAATATATATTGAAAGATAGATTTTGAAAGTTCTTTGTTTACTTTACATGTAAATTAGTTTTCATTTGCAGTTTTTTTTTTATTATTATTTCAAGGAGTTTTTGCAAAGTATTTTAGTATGTTAAGTATTTTTATTTTAAAAAATTGTTTATGCCATGCAGAAAAAAAAATTATTAAGAGATTGTAAATTTTTCCCTTTTATGATATAAAATTAAAAGTAAAAATCTGTTAGAAAGTAGGGAAATGATACCTATATATATATATATATGAAAAATATTTAAAAATTATATAATATATATAAATGGAATAAACCAGGCATGAAGCTGCAAATGTGGTAAAATTCCTTCAGTTATATAAAAATAAATATGAATAGTCTACAAAATTTATTAAAGAATTATGAAATTGTGTTACTAATTCTGCTTGTTGATTATTTCTATGAATATTATCAGAATGGTTTAACATTGGTGTTGATTTTTAAAAAATGTGCATACAAGAGAAGTAAAGATTAAGAATCATGATAAACTCCTACTCAATATTTTATATTTCGAAGTCCCTTAAATATAAATATGAATACAAATGGGAGAATACTGAGAATTTGATCTTATATTTAAAAAATGCTTAAAATTAATTTATTCCATTTATTCAATGAGTTATTTATCAGTTTATTAATCCCCAAATCTTTGTATAAATAATTTTCAAACTAATTTTGATGTCAAGTTTGCATGCATAAAACATTTTTGAACTAATTTATGCTCTAAAGAGAACTAAAAGTCTTTGAAATTTTATATTTGAAGAAGTGTTGACTGAAAATGTTTAAATTATAGCATATAAGTACAAAATTGAAAATCATGATTTTTTTTTGTTATTATGTTAACAATGAGCAATGCTTTGATTGATATATAATAGATTTATTCCATGTTATAGATTTTTTCGTATATGACATTTTGCCGAGTTGATGATAGCTTAAGCTATTTATTACTAATTCATATTTCAATAATTATGTAAAAATAAATTTAATTATGAGGAATTGTATGTTAAATTATTGATTGTAAACCTTATCTGAAAGTATATTGTAATTTAATTCATATAATTTTGCAGATTCCACTGGTGTAAACAATTTGACTCCTACTGGCATTGCTCCTGTAGCTGGTCTGGGAGGTGTTGGCACTAACAATCTTGGTCTTGTATCCAATCAAATGACTCCTACTGTTGTGGGTGCAAATGCAGCTGGAATTCCTGGTCTTTCTGGCATTGGCATGGGAATCCAGGAAAGAAACTTCACTAACCTTGGAGCTGGCGTTGGAACTGGTTTAGGTCTTGGGACCACTGGTGCTGCTGGTCTTGGCAATCCTAGTCTTCTTCCAGGAGGTCTTGGAGGAATGTCCAACAATGCAGCTGGTTTAGGTGGTGGTGGGGGCTTAGGAGGTGGACTTGGATCAACACTGACAGGTGGCCTAGGATTATCCCTTGGAGGTAACTCTGTAGGAGGAGCTGGTGGATTAGGGTACAATGATTATGACAGGTCATTTGACAGGGTTGATGATGGATACCGTAATGCTCGTAAACCTTTAAAATGGAGTGATACTCTAGTTGTGCGAAATGTAAGTTGTACTTTAAATTTACTTTTTTTAAACTTTTATAGGTGCTTTTTTTGTTATTTTAGCTTATTAAAAAAAAAAAAAAAAAAGAGTTTTTTGATTTAAAGTATTAAAATTTATTGTATTCTAATTATTAAATTCTTTTTTGATGTTTAATTTTATGTTAGTTGTATTTGATGGAAAAATATTGTTTCCAGTTTAGGTTTTATATTGATTTTTACAGATAAAATGAATTAAATTTGTACTTGCCATTTTATGAAAAATGAAACAAAACAATGGCACTAGATTATATTTTGTGAAATGACTCATTTTAAATCAATTTTTATTTTATAACTTGCATGTATAAATAAACTTGATAAACTTATATGTATAAATTGATCCATATATTTTTAATAATTATGAGATTATACCAAATATATATGTATCATATTTAATTTACAAATATTTTCATAAAATTGCTGAATGTTTTGATTTATTTTATCATAAAGTATAATTGCATTAAAAACAATGAAATTATGTTTGAAATTTTTATATATATATTTATTAAAAAGGTTTGTAATTTATGATGTGCAGTTTCCAATTTGTTTCAATGTGTTTTAAAATACTTTCATTTGAAAGTTTTCATCTTTTTTTCCCTTAGCTTCCTGCAACATATACCTGGGAAAATGTTCGAGACAGGTTCCGTGATTTTGGTAAGTTTGAATGTACTGAATTTTTTTTATTTCGAAACATGTTTTTATTTAGTGGAATTTTGACAATTTAAGCTATGTTTAAAAAATGGAAAAATAATTCTTTATTAAATAAATTAAATATTTATAATGTTAACTTGTAAGTTTTAAAAATGCTATAAAAAATGAGAAATATCTTGCTTTAAATGTCTTTGAAAATGATGACTAATTTAACAGTTAAAAGCATGATTATAGAAATAATTTTTAAACCTTTTTTATTGATTTAGATTTCTGAAGCAATTTCAATGAATTAATTAGAAGTTTAGGTTTAAAAATTAATTTATTCAAATAAATAGTTATTTTATGTACTTTTTTTAATTTATGGTGCGCGAGTTAAATTGAATTTTAAAAACGTTGCTTTTGTAATACCATATTAAAATGAGATATAAAAAAACATCTGTTTTTTTCTATGCTGAGAACATTTATTACTTTTTATTTTTATGTCAAAAAGTTGAGTAATTTTGTTAATGTGTTAAAGATTATTTTTATACCATTTTTCTTTCTTGCAGGTGATGTTCAAAGCACTCAAATGAAAGGCCGCGGTACTGCCCATATCCGATTTTCATCTGAAGCTGAAGCAGCCCGTGCTTTTGGTATCCTTTTTGAATAGTTAATATTAAATGGATTCATTCAAAATTTATGATTTGATTTGAAAATGACTAGTTTTTAAAGACCTACAAAATTTTAATACTTATAATCTATTCAGTTTGATAATATGAATAATTGCTGACTTAAATTCATTAATAACATTTTAAAAGAATCTTTTTTAAATTAATTTGATTAGATGTGTTGGCCTTTATATAATAAATATATTTATATACTAATAAGATTTGCTTATATTCTTGAACTTCCATATTTTTTATTTAACCATAATTTTTGTATAGAAATTCAAATTTGCAGTTTTTTTAATTATCTTTTTGTCCATATTTTTAAAATGTGCTTGTAAGTTCAGTGTTTTATAAATTTAAATAAGCAGAATATTTTTACATAAGTTAAATGCTGAACTTTTGCTTCAAATAAGTGTCTTGCATCTAATTAGATTGGCTTTTGAGACATATCCAGTTTTTTCCCATCCGTTTTACAAATTCAGGATTTGTCCCAAAAAATACCCCTTTATTACGTGTTGCTGTTTGTGATTTACATAAATGAAACATGGGTTCCATAGATGTAACTATTTTTATATTTCTATTTGCATACCTTATTTTAAAATTAAGATATCTACTAAAAATTTATTTATGACTGGAAAACTAATTTCTAATATATTTATATCTGGCATTTTTTTTTATCTTACCATGAGAAAAGCAAATTTATCTTTATAATGACTTCTTAATATTATTAAATGGGGCCTAATGACCGAATGACTAGCTCTCAGTTCCACATCTTTCGAGTTCGAGTCCCGGCCATGTCATGCATGTCTGTAGTGGTTAGGAATCCACTTTAAACTGCGTGTTCCAGTCTAATATGCCTGTAGGGCTGATAATTCTACCCCATAAAAAGAAAACTTCTCCTGTCTTGGAATCTGCCAGATGGCAGATTGTCTTGGCCCACCATTGGGCTATTGTGCCAATGAAGAATATTATTAAATGTTATTTTTTCATTTACATATATTTCTGAAGAATTATCCATAACAGTAGCAGTTGGAACTTAAAATTTTTTTAAACAAGAGAAAAGAAAGCTGATGCATAGTTGATTTTGCTTCAAAATTTCAGAAAATTTGAAGTTATCCATAGATCGAGTCATAGTTAATTTTTCCCAAAATTTGATGCTTCACAGTTCTGAAAATATCATGTTACATTATAAGTAAAAATTTTGTATAATTTCTGGAAGCAATAGTATAAAACATATTTAGCAGACCATAAAAGTTTCTAATTTTATGCTGTGAAGAAAGGAATTTTACTTTTTTCATGCACAATTTCTGAAAATTTGACATGTTATTTAGAGAACTTATGAACTAACCACATTCATCCCTTAATTGAGGTGATGTGCCACAATTTCTGACAGTTCTAAAAAGCTATGCTGCCGGTTCAGACAGTTTCATTGTTATCTACTATCACTCCTAGAAAGTCATCTTAAAAGAGAAACCTTTATTTCATCGACTTCTGAGAGTTTTGTGAACAGCACTCCAAAAAAACTACAATCATATAAAATCTTTAGAAATCATGCACACTGCATGCAAATTCATCTTTGGCCAATTAGATTATTACATTTTGGCTGTTGTGTCTTTTTACTCATCAATGGGTTATGCACGCAGTCAACTTAGGTTGTCCCAATTTATAAATGAACATCAATGACTACTGTAGATGAATAATGTCAGGTGATCATAATGCTAATATTTTTTTGATTAAAATTACTAATATTTTTAATTTTCATTTTGTATTATACAAAATTCAGTTATAATTTTCCATAGTTTCTAACCTTAGTTTAACAAGTTACAATTAAAATGTATAGATAAAAGTCTGATTTTTACATACATTTTAAAGTTTTAATTTTTTTAATTGCATTGCATATTTGTTACATTATTAAATGAAATTATTTGTATCATTCATTATGTCAATTGCAAGATGGTTTTTCTTTAATTGATTGCTAGATCGAATGCAGGGTACCCGTATCTTTGGTCGACTTCTTGATGTCTCTTTATACTGATTCTGGTTTTCCATCTTGTCTGCATTTCCATCTTCATTTCAGCTTTTTCAACATTTCATATTTTAAAATTTTCAAAGAAGAAATGGCTTCAAGACTTTTTTTTTTCCATTCAGAAACCTTTTGTATCCCATTTCTACGAGCATCTCAAAATATCTCCATTTTAAATATCTTATTATTATTGTTGTTTCTTCAGTTACTCTTTCCTGTTGCAGATGAAGTGATTTTATAATTTCGTTTCAGAAATGATGTTCAAATTTTCTAACATTCAATGTAACTATATCTACAGAGATTTTAGGTCTGTTTTAGGCGATTTTATGATTCATTGCATTTATTTCTTCAAGTCTTAACTTATAATTTCAATAAATAACCATATGAAAAAATAGGTGTTTATCTTCCTCTTCAATGTTGTTCTAGCATTCCATATTGTAATTTCACTCGTATTGTAGAAAATTGTAATAACTTCGCATAACTCCTTTTTATGTTAAATAAAATATATTCATCTTCCTGGTTGTTCACTTTGTATTTTAGTTTTTGTTATACTGAAGTTCGTTTTGGTAAGTTAAAAATGTGAGTCTATGTCTTTTTCAAATGATTCATTCATAAAAAAAGTATTCCATAAATTAGTACCTTAATCAAATTGTCTTCTCGAATATTTAGAGCATATTATTTTCTTCCTGATTTCATTTGAAAAAGAATAGATGTGCATTTTTCTAAAACGTATTCTGTTCATCACATAGAAATTTTTATTCCAACTGGAGAATGCACAATATTTAATCTTCTGTATTTTAAGGAATATTCTTCTGTGTAGAAATATTTTCTTCGATTATTAATTCATGTATTTTTTGTGCCATTTCTTTTTTTCTAGTAACAAATACGTCATCAATGTTATATGAAGGAAAACCATTGAAAATATAAACATTTTTTGTGCAAGTTCATAATATCGTCGAGTTTTCATTGTATATATATATAGATTTATATATAGTTCTTATTCATTAATATAACTGTTATTTTAAATTTTTTTCCAATTTATTTTTCCCTAGAAGACTTATTGGAAGTCTTTATTTTCTGTGACTTTGAAGAATGATGTATCATAAAAAGTGTGTTGGATTATTGTTTTCCAAATTAGAAATCTGTTTAAAGAACAGAAGAAAAATTATTCAAGTTCTTCCCTGAAAATTTTCTTTAAATTCGTTTTGTTATAAAAATGATAAAACAAATAATCATTTGACGTTTTGTATTGTTTTTGGTTTCTGTAAAGACCATAATATGGCTATGGTCTCTGTTAAGATTTAAAAATTTCATTTGAAGAATGTTTACTTTTGTGATTTGTAATTACGATTCAGTTTTCTTTTAAATTTACTCAGTATTAAAGTTTTCAATTGTATTTTTCAAATTTTTTCTTTTAAAGAGTAATTATTAAAAATTGGGTTGTAATTGCATTGGTTTGTGTTAAAATTAATTTTATTCTGTAGTTTCATTTTGAGAAAGAAATGAACAGATTTAGATAAATTCTGTCTTTTTATGGTGGAGGCTTTAGTTTATATAATTTATTTTTCCCCTTCCCTTTCTCTATGAACTGAAATTCCTTTATTCAATCAGATCCAATTCCTTGTTTTTCTCTTCATTTCTCTGTGTATTTAAATACCACTTTCTTCTAATTTATTTCAATTTTTCCCATTCTAAATTGAATTTTTATTTAAGTTTAATAAATGCATCAACTCGCCTATTAAACCGAAAAGGAAAAAAAAAAGCTTGCTATTTTCAAACTTTGTAGCTTTTGAATGTAATAGATTTTATGTTCACTTCTAGAAATATTAATATTTTTTATTTTTCTTTGTTACATGCTGGAGATTGACTTTTATGAATATTGTAATTTGGTACGTTGTAGAAATTGGCAAATTTTGAACTTGTTGCCAATTAAATTTTGAAATTGTAAAATTCTTGGTTGATGGTTTCAGTGCACATATCTATCTGAAGAAAGCAAGTTTTTCATAGTTTGTTTTAGATTTGATGTATTTTGTTGTGAAGGACATTCAATAACTATAAAAAAGGGTAAAATTCTATAATTTTGTTTCATTTTATAGAGTCGTTTCTTCTGCCTATTTCAACTAATTTTAAGTTATCAGTCTTTAGAAGGGGGGATGCTAAAGATTCTCTGTTGTGTATTGGATATAATCTTATATTGAAGTGTCTTAAAGTCAGTCTCCAGCACATTTCATCTTATTTCTTTTCATATTTTTCATCTCTGATTTTCAGATTATATTTGATTATGTATTGGGATGTTTTTAAAATAAAGATTATTCCACATTTTTTGCTTTGCTTTTTTTGTACTTTATCATGAAATAAATGGTATATGGAAACTTAAAAATTTTTACATTTGATCATCCTTTCCTGTTATTTGTTTTGAACTTTTTACTATTTAAACATTATACAAATCCAATTCTTTAAATATTCATCAATTTTTTTCCATGTCTTAATAAAAGCATAGTAAGTTTTCAAAATTCTAAAAAGTTCTCAAAATTTTTTATGTTGATCGAACAGGTTTATTTTCTTCAACTTTCTTGTATCATATGTAGGATAAAATTGTTCCATTTTAAAATCTTTTGTATAAATTATAAAAATAAATTTAAGCTCTGCTGCTTTATCAAGTTGCAATTATCACATTTAGATAGTGAATTGATTTTTATCAATTTTCTACTAAAACTTCATTTTTAAATATTCTATTAAAATTGATTTGTTCAAAATTGAAAAGTTTTAAGATTTTAATACAAATTTTTTTGACAAATATTTTAATTTAACAACATACAAAAAAAATATATTAAAATAAAAGGCTTGATGCTATATTTTCTATTTAGAAAGAGCATAGTATCTTGAATTTTGTTGTAATTTTTAGTGCTTGCTGTTATCAAATACTTCACAGTTTGTTGGATTTCATGTCTATTATAATTGACTGGTTTGCTTCATTTACTTCTTCAAAATTTTAAATGTTTAATTTTTGATGTCCAATATTTTTTATTTCCTGATCCAAGCCTGCAGATGCAAACACTGTTCAATTATTAAAGGTAAGTTCAGATTGTTTCTTGTAATGAAATATGCTTTTTATGTTTAAAATGCTATTATATGTACAGGTGTTTATCAAAATAATTAAAACGCTGTAAAGTTATAAGGAATCCATTATTAATATGACATTAGACCGCTTTTGGCATGTAATAGCCTGGATTCAATTGGGAATAGAATTATATGAGTGCTGCATAGTATTTAGAGGAATATTGAACCATTCTTCATGTAGATGTTGAGAAAGTTCTGGGAGAGCTGCAGGTGGAAAATATTGATTCCAAATAGATCATGAAGGTCGATGATATTTATGTGGGGGGAGGGCATAAAAGGTTTCACTTCATTCTCATGTTCATCAAACCATGATTGGACTGGTCCCATTGCATGGATAAGAGTAGTGTCGCCCTTAAAAATTCCATCTACTGCAGGAAACAATGTTTGCATCATAGGAGGAACCTGATCAGCTGAAACTTCTCTATACTTCTCACCAGTGATTCTTCCTTTCAGGGTTACGTTTGAGCTAGCAGAAAATCACGACATGACTGCCCATACCATGACAGATTCACTTTCATACTTGACAGTTGGAAGAAGACAATCACAATTATACACTTGTGCAGATGCCATCCGAATGTGCATGTGTCCTGTTGTGGGATAAAGTGTGAAAGATGATTTGTCTGACCCTATAATTGTCTTTCACTTATCAATCGACCGGGTTTTGTGGTGGTGGCACCACTGTGGACAACATTAGACATACAAATGTGACAAGTGACTTGGGAATTGCTGCTCTGCATAAAGTCCTGTTTATGAAGGTGTCTCCTAAATTACACTTAAAATGATTGGCGCTGGATAATTCAAATGCTGATTGAGCTCTGCTGTCACATTGGCTGCTGTTACTTTCTTTTTAGACATTACAATCCTCTTTAATACTTCTTGGTCTCTTTCACTCTGCTTCTTCTGCCATTATTTTGCTTTGCTGAGCTTGTCTTGTTGCACTGTGTGTGTTCTGTCATAACCTTTAGCCAGCGTACCTGAAATGCTTAAAAGCTGGGATGTCTCTATCACCGTTGCTCCTACCTCTTTGAAAGTATGCGAATTTCTGACATTTTATGCTTTTAACAAAATCCAAAGCGGTATATGTTTTGGACTTCATTAAAGCTGTGTTATATTATCGTGATGTATACTTTTTATATTTAAACTGGTAGCTAATTAGATTTTAATGTGTACGAAGCACATTTAAATGTCACTTTTATTCATAGATGTTTCCATTATTTTGTTAACCACCTGTATATCATCAAAATTACTATATAAATAAAAGTTCACAAAAATTACCAGGAAAACATATATACTAATCAGGTGGATTACTATTTCTATAATATTACAGTGGTTCGTTCAAGTCATGAATATATTTATGAATTAACAAAAAGAAATTCATTAATATGTTAAAGGTACTTTATTTAGACATGTAATTTCTAAGTTTTAATTCAAATCTAAATCACAAATTATTTTTTTTTTATCCTGTCTCCGAATTTATCTTGAATAACACATTTTTTAAACAAATTACAATTTATAAGAACAACTCTAACATATTTCTTTTTTCCCTTATATTTTGGGAAGTTTTTAATTGTTCTCTTCAAATGATTGATTTCTAAATTTTTGTATATCTTTTTTTAAATTGCATTTAAATCATCTCCTGTTCTAAGAATTAGTAAAATCATATTAATAGTTAAACCACTGTCTAGAAGTATCAATTCCTTTTATAAATATCAGTGTTTCACTATCTTGTATACATCCTACATTTATTGAGCATAAACTTTAAAATTCAAAATATTTAGTTTAATAATGATTTAAAGTGTAGTTTTCTTTACTACCAGAAACAATTTTGTGAAATCTTAAATTCATTATTTTCTATATCTAAAATGCACATACCACTCAAGTCACCCTTATTGAGAAATTCATATTTCTTGGTAAAAATTAGTTCAAGTACTGTTGAATACGGATAAAAAGTGTCCCCCCCCCCCAATTCTGAAGGAATTGAAAAGTGAATTTAGTGATCTAACATCCCATATTTATTGCTCACTATTTCTGGAGAAATTTTATTAATATGTGCAATCTGGTGTGTTATAAACAATTCTTTTATGATGGATTTGGTAAAGAACAGTACTTAATTCATCTTTTTCCTTACATTTTCATTAATCATTCCTTTTTAAACTAATGAAAATATGACTTTTCAATCTCTTCAAATTAACTAAGTCTTCTATTTCAAAATGCTTTGAGCTGGTTTATTGCACTTGTTCTGAAATCTTTTCTGCTCATTGTCCTTTGAGTAACGCACAAAGTTAAGACCAAAAGTTGCATATATTCAGTGCAAATCATAAGAAAAAACTTATTGTATATTAATGTAGTAAAAATAATTTATCACATATTAATGTTTAACATACATTTTAGTAATCAAGAGATATAGAAAATTTAATATATATTACATTAATTAAACTGTTTAATTAGCCAAGCACAGAATTGATTTTTAAAATTTCATTATTAAAATGAAATGAAATGATAGTTTTTTAATCCAAAAAGAAAAAAAAAAAAGGTTGCCTTTGTATGTTATATCTAGTAACTATTTAGAATTGATTAAACCCCTCATAAATTGCCCTCCTTAAATGTATTTTGCAGGTTATTGTTATATAGCACATTGATAAATTCCAGTTAATGTTAAATTAATGTAGTTGTTATGCATTTTCACACATAACTTTAAAAATATTGCCAAGCACTTTGCTTTTTGGAAATAACAAAAATCAGTTTTTGTAAACCAATTGATATACAATTTGTAATCTTTTCAACATATAAAGTCTTGAAGTTGGTCTAGAGCTTTTAAAAACTTGTTATCCTTAAAAGTTTTGATGATTATTATTGTTTTGAAATTACAATAACACATGTAAACTGTTATCTGCTGTAAGCAATTCCTTTTTCACATGTCAGATCTTCAAGAATAGAATACTTATTTTCTGCATATAATGATATGTTTTGCTTTTTGGAAACAACAAAAATCAGTTTTTATGAACTATTGATATAAGATCAACATATACAATCTTGAGGTTGTTAAACTGACTGATATAAATTAGTCAGTTTACTTAGAGAAATAATTTATGCACTTAATCAAATATCTTTGAATTATTTTCCATGTTTGATTTTGATATTTTAGAATTTCTGCAGCATCTTTTGTTATATATTAATGGTTGCCATCAACCAGTACCTTTCCTTAAATTATAATTGATCTTTGTCTTCTTGGGTGGGATGCAATTTAAATTTTCTGAAAACCAGCTTGTGTCATGTTTTCACTGTCTTAAAATGAAACAATACATTAAGCATGCTCCATTTTTCCATTACATAAAAAAAAGGTCAGCAATTTGTGTAAAAAATTTTTTTTTCAGAAGCAGGCTTGGAAATTCTTAAACAGATGAATAATCATTACAATTGACTGCTTTGAATTTTACCAAGCTTGCAGCTATCTGTTGTCACAGATTTATTAGCAAATCCAATATTTGGTGTTTCTTTAGTAAAGTTAAGACATCTTGGTGAACATTTAGACAATTGTTTGTTGTATGGTACATCCATACCACAATGCAGGTTCTGACATGCTTTTAACCTATTTTTCTGTAAGACAGAAAATACATATTAAATTACCATAGATGAGTAACTATTAAAAGAAATGAATTTTAATTTACATTACTCGAGGGATTAAAATAAGTTAAATTTTTTTTTTTTTTTTTTTTGAGTTGAACTGTTTGTTTCAATTTGAGTAGCATTGTTATAGAATTAAGATTTTAATATTAGTAAAAATATAATGTTGAATAAAAGAAACTCTTGACAAGATATTTAAAATATATATGTAAATGGTGCTTAGCTATAATTTCTAATTAAATTTTTTGTAAAATATCTTAACACCAATTTAAATATGCCTTTTTCGCAATTGAATTTAATACCATTTTGCTGTAACAATTACTTTAAGTAAAAAAATCAACATTGCATAGACAATCTGAAAATTTTAACGAAAAAAAATTGTGCTCAATTTTATTTCATTTGCTAATAATTATTTTTTGTAAAATATTTCTCTAATTTTCAGAAATAACTCAACTTTTCTAATTTAATGATTAAAAAGTGTTTAAAAAAATTGATTTTTCTGTTAATGAATATAATTGAAATTTGTGATATGATTTAGTTAATCAAAATGTATTTTCATGGTTCATTTTTAAATAAGATAAACCTTTCTACAGTAGGTGGTGCGACTTGACTTGTTCACTTTGCAAATTTACAAAGCGGTTTACTCCTGCATTTTTTCCCCTTCACTTAGAATTGCTTTGTGAGTTTTAACTTATTGAACAAATTTAATTTGCTGTATACTCATCAGTAATTTTAACTTAATATATATACCTTTTTTAAAAGAATGTATAATTTATAAATTTTCTGGATTTTTTTCATTTTTCTAACCTTTAAAATATTTATTCTAGGAATGCATTCATTCTTATTAATAGAATATTTCATGCTAAGATGAGAATTATGATATTTGGTTATTTGCATATGAATCAATTTCATGCGCACCATCTTCTAAATACAATTTTAAGTTGGAATTCAAATTGCTTTTGAAATGGTTCAGATATTGGAAATTGAAGTTTTATCTTCAAATGCCCAAAATTTTAATTTAAATTAAACATTTTTAATCAAGAAATTTTTAATGACAAAAGGACTTTTTGTGCACACATTGGGCATTGATCTGCTTTATGCACAACAATAATAAGTTATACAAAGAGTTGTTTTTGTATTTTTAAAAATACTGATTGTTTTTAAAAATTTACATTGCTGGATTGCCTTTTTTCTTTCAATATTTTTCTGGGTACTAATTTTTGGTAAATATATTCATGAAGTTCTAGAATGTGGTATAAATTTCAAACCATTAAACATATTTATGAAATTTTTTACACATTTTAAGAGTTAATTAAAAAAAAAAATTTTTTTGTTCAATTTTTTTTAACACATTTTGCAATATATTTCCAAATATGTGTTATTACTGTTCTAGGTAGCATTCACGGAACTAAATAATTTTATTTAACTTAATTGTTAATTACTTAAATTGTTATTCTTCTAGACAGTGGCAAATAAAAGCATTTTTATGAAAATAAATGCTTTACACTATAGAATTTAATATATATATGTATATTGTATGCATTAATTTTTTATATAACTATATGAATTTATCTTTCTATCATTAGCAACTGTAAAAATTAAAAAATTGGTGTCAGGTATTTATCATATTTGCATTTAAAATAAAAATTATCTTTTTAGTACTAAACATAATGCTGTGGCATGTGAATCATAATTATATCTTAAAATATAATAGTTATTATTGAAGTTTTTAAAACATTTATTAGTATGGTATAATTATTTATTATATGTCCTTTAAAATTATATACAAATTATTTCTATGGTTAATTAATTGATAGAAAATTTTGACAGCAACAATATACTGATCAAATAATAAATTTAAAAAAAAATACTATTTAAAGTATTATCAACCAGAGTGCATAACTATAGAAATGAGTTATGGGTAAAATTTGGTGGTGGCAGCTCTTTGTAGTGCAATTGAGTGTATAGTACTTGTAAAAAGAAGGATATTTCTGAAATGTTTTAAGAGGAACTGTGATAAGTTTTTTTTCTTCTCTCTCTCTTTATCCTAATGTTTATATTTTGCCCTGAAGATTGAATTTTAAACTTTCAATGAATCTGCTGGGCAAAACCTGTAGAGGCTAAAGTTTGATTTAAGTTGATGATTTTAATGTAGAATTAGAGCCCCTATCCTAGGAAAAAAACCATTGAAATGCTACTATTTTAGGTGAAGAAAGTCATGTCAAAACACAGAATGTGAAGTCACAAAACATAATTCTTTATTTGGTCTGAGAAGGCATAATTAATTATGAGCGATGCAGTTGGAAAGAAAATTGTGTACCTACGATCATACAGATTGAAGGACAAATGAATGTTGTTAACAAACAGATATCAGAATACGATTCTTTTGCATGACATGAAACAGTCGCTCCATGTAAAAAAAAATGAAGTAATTAAGAGTGGGCAGCTTGACTATTAAGATTTTTATCTTTAGCAGTATTGTAACTTATGCTTGCTTTACACTTTTCTTGAAAGTTGGTATGAGGAATGCATTGCTTTAAATAATTTGTACTTTTTTGTGCAGAATCTCGCTTTTAAACAATTTTTAATAACATTATTTGAGTAATGTCGCTAAGTTATGTATGGTTCTCATTAGTTCAGTTGACATTTTTGGATAAAAGTATTTAAATATGGGTGAAATAATGCAATATAGAAATTTAAAAAATATTTTCTTCGTAAAGTCACAATGAATTTAATATTATTCTTTTGAATCAACTTAACCATCCATTAATATATGTTTCTCATTAATAGGAATTGAAACTTTCATGTATTATCGCTAAGAAGATAAGCATTGATTTTATAATGAAAATTGAATTTGCCTTATAAGAATTAAAAGGATTGAACAAATTATTCTGTAACTATAGCATTCCAATATTTTTTTTTTTTGTGTAATGATAGTTCGACTCGAGATTTATCACATATTTTTCTGTTTAAATTATTGAATATTGATGTTATTTGAATGTGTTAATTATGTTTAATAATGAATGAATTATGTTTAAAATAATTCATTAGTACTTAATCCCTGATCATGTTTTAAAGTGATTGTTATGAAGTAATAATTTAACAACTTTTGATACTGCATTTTTTTGAGGAATGTTTGTTACATGTGTGATTTACTAAATTGTGTTATTAAACATTTACATCAGCAACAAATAAAATTAAGAAATCAATTTTAGATAATTATCAATAATTTCATTGTAACAATTGCTACTCATTAAATACTTTAAATGGATAAGTAGCGGATATATTTGTTTTTTAAGATTTATTTTGATTCCCTAAGCCCTTCCTTCTTTATCAATTTCAACATTAGTCAAAAATTGAGATGTGCTTCGGAACAATTCTGAGATAATAAAGGTGCAATGAAAGTTACAACACTAATGAGAAGTCCAGAGACATTGAATTTTTGACATTGCCAATCTTAGTACTTTTCCTTAAAGATAAAATCTTTATTACACTTAGAGAAATGATATTTAATGATTTATAAAGCATATGCTTCTCTATAGTGTAGCATTCTATGCATATGTGAAATATAATGAATTATTTACTTTTGTTGAGCAATATTTCCTCTTATTATATTATTATATTTCTGCTCGAAAAATTAATTTTGTATTATTTAGGATATAACTGATAACGAAGGGGGGAAAAAAAAAAGAGCAACAGTAAGCTGTCAATGCAATGTTTATAAAATAGGTCGAATAATAATAAAAACATATATTTAGCATTAAGTTTTGAGATAATTTTCTGAAATATGCATTAAAAGCTTCTCTTTTAAAACTATTTATTATTTAACAGCTATATTTTAATTTAATTAGAAATATAAATTTTTGACAATGCCAATCTTTGAATGGAGTGCTTTATTTGAGTACATAACTGTATTAAAACAAAAAATAATAAGTTTTTTTAACACTTCAGAGTGAAACTATTCAATATAAATTGTAGGAAAGAGGAAGTAACCTTTTAGATAAAATCTTATTTTAGAAGAATAGATGTGCAGCTGTATCTTACGACATATTAATTCTAAAACCTCTTTTTAGAATTTGATAATAAAGTTCATTTATGTCCTAGCATGAATTTTTTTTGTTACAATTAATTTGTTCTGGCGCTCTTTATGTAACATATTTATTCACCTAAAACTATAATTAACTTCAATTTGTAAAATAAATATGTTGATGAAATTTTATAATTAATAATTTGGATTATTTATTTTTGATTAAAATGCATTCAGTTTTTGATGGATTTGTTTAAGAGTTTAAATAATTCAATCAAAATCTTGGGATCTTATTCAGAATATAAAATTTATGTGTCATGGTTACTCATGTAAATGCTTTTATTTATTAAATCATTTGTTTTTTTTAGGGGAGGAGGAATTCCAATTCTGTTCTGGTAAGTATGCATCATTTTTTTTTTTTTTTTAGAAGTAAAATATTAACATTACGATTCCCAAGTTTTTACCTTAGCGTCTCTCTTTATAAAAAAAGATGTCTTTTTAAAAAAGAAAACAAATTTTATTAACTTTGACATTTTATTTCTTATAAATAATATTCTGATTATTTTTTAGTAAAACAAACAATTTATTTTAATATTTTATCACACATAAAAAAAAACATATAAATTTCAAAATTTTTTGGAAGAAAATAGCTAGTGGAATTTTTTTCACTAACCTAATGTAATATCAAGAACTTATTTAGGCTCTTTAGAAATTTTTAGTTTAGAACTTGATTCCCCAATTTTAAAAAGAGCATATAATTTAATCAAGAACATATTTTAGGCTCTTTAGAATTTTTTTAATTGAGAAATTGATTTCCTGACAAAAAAAGAACATATAATTTAATCAAGAATGTATTTAGGCTCTTTAGAAAATTTTAATTTAGAAGTGGATTCTCTAATTTTAAAAAGAATCTATAATTTAACCGTATTTTTAGGAATTTTTAATTTAGAATTGATTTCCTAATTTGAAAAAGAACATATAATTTAATCAAGAACGTATTTGGGCTCTTTAGAAATTTGATTTCATAATTTTAGTTGAATTTTTTAGTCTTTGACTTGAAATCAAATAGAAACACTGCTTTCAAATATGTACATTGTTATGGAAAAGTTTTTTAATACTTTGTTTAATAACATTTAAAATAGGCTGTGCTCACTTTTAAATATTACTCCTGGAGAAGCATGTACCAGTTTGAGAACCATTGGAATAATATTTATTAATATATTGCAATTAATACTTGTTCCGATGTTCTCAGAACAATTCGTAGAAAATAAAAAGTGTTTTTGTTCGACTCGTTCTAATGTAAGGCCTAAAACCCAGACTCTCTCGAAAATATAAATTAAATAATTGGTAATAGTGGAAGAATTTGAGAAAAAAATTGCTTTAATTTTGTGATTTGTGGAGGAAAAAATATTAATGCATATAAATATTAATTATTTGAAACATAAAGTAGGCAAAATTAATCGTATATAATGCTATGAAACATTCCTGTTAAAAAGCTGCAACTATTAGAAACCAGACATAAAAGAAGAGCAAAATGTGAATAGTTCGATGATAGTGATTTCAAATCTGTCAGATATGTAAAAAGAGATTGTGAGATGGAGGATTGTTTTGATGCACGCTGGGCTGTTGGAACCATATAAGTGTTAAGTAAAAAAAATCTTTTTTTTTTTTTTTTTTTTTTTTTTATGTATATAATTTTATTTTGAAGTTGTCATAAAAAGAAATAAGTGAGGTAACAATTTTATTAAAATATTTTTCATATATTTAGGCAAAATTAAAGATTAATCGGTATATTCTCCCACTTCTTACCATCAAAATCATGTGCTGCTAATAGAATAATTACTACTGAGATCTGTTAATAATATTACTCCAAATATTTTTTTATGCTGAATGAACAGCAGCAATATCTTTGAAAAATGAAATTTTGTATTCTTCATGTTGAAAAGCTTAATTAGCAGCCATATATTTCATTAAAGGAAATAATACGACGAACCTTCCATTATTCTTAACAGTAATTTAGTTTCTCTCAAATCTTGTGAATTTACTGTTATTCCTCTGTTAAAATCTTCTTTGCTTAATAATGAAGCATTAAAAAAAAAATTCAGTTCAAAATGCAGAAAACTTCGTTGTATGTGTATAATTAATTAATATGGCAATTCTTATCTAGAAGTTGAAAAAATTTATTATTTTTTTTTCCATTGAAGAATTGATACTAATTGGTACATAGGCAGTGCATCAGTTTTATTGTGTGTAAAACACATGCCATTAAAGCAATTTACATTATTTAAAAAATGTTTTTTTAAATATTAAAAGACGAACAATAAATGTTTTGTATCATTTCGCTGTTAATATTTTATTCGAAGGAAAATTACAAAAATAAATAACATTTTTTAACAAAAATGCATTAATATTTTAGAAAGACGTTTTTCACTTCCGTTTATTATTTAAAAATCTTTTATACATAAAATCACTGCAAATTCATGATAAACACCATAACTTTTTGAAGATAAGAAATTTTATTTATTCAATCAATATCATGAAAGTGCTTTTATTTCTTAACTGAATTTGTTTTAAGATATATGTGTATAATTTTCTGTTATTTTTAGGACAGATAGCTTAATTTATTTTTAATTTTAGTTATAGAATATTCCTGTTTTTCTTTTTAGTTCATCCATCATTACTCAATTATGTTTTAGCCAATAAAATTGTTTTTACCAAATATTTGTGTTTTTCTTGATTCATCATCACAAGCATACTTAGAAAATGGATAGAAAGAAACATTTTATTTGAATGCAATTAGTTCTCAAGGTTTTACACGATGGATGTCGTTTCATGCATTTACATTTTATCTGAATCGGTGGTACAAATGAGTACATAAATGCGTTTTTTGGTGCATTTTGAAGGGGAAAAAATTCACGAGAACAAAATTTTAGTAAGATGAATTGGCTTTCTGTTGATTTGGCCCATCTAAAAATTGCGAATTTAGATTGGACGTGTTAGGATATGCACAGTTAGATGTTCGTCTCGGGACAGTAATTGTTTTTATTAAAAGTGAAAGATTCATGGATCATTGTTGCAGTCCCTCCTCGCTTGCTTCAATACTTCCGGTTGCACTGTTTTGGATGGCGATGCGATGACATAGACTTGATTGGTGAGGTGAATCCTGTGCTTGTCCAATTCCGAACTCCACAAGTCTGTAGGGGATCCCATTATAAAATGAATTGAGCCTTCTGCAAAATAAGAAAATTTCCATTTAGTTGAAATCATTTTTTAAATTACCTTTATATATTTTGAAACATATACTAAAAATATATTTAAAAAAAAATCATCTTTTATGTATAGTAGCTTATATGACCGAGCTACAGAAAATTAAATATTTCATTCATTGAAGTAAAATATTTGTTAAAAAAAATCTTTCATCATAAATTATGTTCGCATTTTTTACAAATACTCAATTTTGGAACATTTGAATTTAAAGAAATAGGCATAAAAAAAATAATAATAATAATCTATTATTTTTTTTTTATGAACAATCTCAACTGTGAGTGTTAAGCATCTAACAACAATAAAATATTAAATCAATAACCATAACGCAGCTAGAAGCCAAAAGTCGGTATGGAAGTTTAAAAATTTCAAATGGTTCAGTGTGAATACCTCTGCTGGTAACACAGACCTACCAGCTCCGATGTATGTTAAGAATATGATGATTTGGAGATATCTAAGCTTAAGCACGAAGAAGATACTTGGAAAGGTTTCGGTGAGTATCAGGGAGTGAATGTAAATGCCATCTAGCATGTCTCATGCGGGGTGAATGGTATTTAAGCAGGGTGATCCCAATGGCCATTCTGTAGGCAGTGCTTCAAGTATTGGATAAAAATACTTATTCCATGAAATTGGGCATTTTCCTTAATAAAAATAGAATCGGGACCTTTGGTTGCAAGAAATGGGTCATCATATTGTGCAAGGGTATTATCTCTATCTCATTACAACGAGGGTGGATGCGAGAATCACTGCAGCCGTCAAAAGTAATCCTGGCTTAAACTATAAAATATACGCTTCTCTATGTTGGCTATTCGCAGTTGTTGCTGACCTGATACTGAGTACCAGGGGTTCCTCCAGACTAGTGATAGTTGGAAATCTGCCTGTAGGCTAAACCGCATACATCGGTAATGAGCGTAGTGCCCCATTATTATGTCCTGTTTAAATGATCTCTAATCTACTATATGCGACTTCTGTGTGAGGCCGTCCATGAATTCACATATCTACTTGTATATACTGACCTGCACGTAGCCGTGTATTAGTAATTTGTCATGATATAGTTCTTTCTTACTAGCACTGCAAGACAATGTGCAATCATCGGTCTGTAGCGCCATGCATGTAGATACAGAAATTGGTCATCCTGATTAATTGTAGCACTTGCACATACACATGCTGCTCTTCTTGATACTGTTCTTTTATTTTGCTACAAATTTCTTAGAAATAACGAAACGATTGGCATTAATGGCTTGGGCTACTTCCGACTATCGTTGGCCTCCTTGAAGAAATTCTATTATCTAAAAATCACACGGTGTTATTCATTTGATGGTGTCTATTCATTTTTTACAATTTGGTTATTTAGATGTCTTCTGACATCCGAAGTGTTTATTAAAGAAAGTAATTGATTGGAAAATAAGA
>BPLQ01007430.1:51563-175359 GCA_021605075.1 Caerostris darwini
TTAATTAAATAAATTGTTTGAATCCTTAATATAGGCAAGTATTTAAAATATGTAAATCAAATATTGTTCAATTGGTATGAATGAACCATTAAATAATTTCATATCAAGAATTTTTCAAAAGGGGTAGATAAATTGCACTAATTTTATGCAATAGACTCGCACGGAATATTGAAATTTCCGTTAGAAATTGTTTGATCACTTCCCCTTTTTATAGCTCCTTTTACATCTATCTTCCCTTCATATGAAGATGTATATGGTTTGCTTCCAAATGTTTTGTCGGTAGTCAAGTGTTAAAAACATTAGTGGTAGAGTGGCTGATCGCCAAGATAATAAAATTCTGTGACTAAGTCTAAGGAAACTTGTTCCGTGGTATAAGAGAGCTTTATAGGTGTATTCGAAAAAATAATCAAACATTTATACACGCGAAATCCTTACTAAAATTTTGTTTCTATTCGTAAGTTTATTTTTATGACTAACCGTGCTCTTTTTTTCTTTCGAATGCACTTTGTATTGTAGCATTTTTCACACGGGAAGAATTGTGGTATTTTGTTCACAGGAGAGAGGAATGTATATATTCTTCGACAAGTACATAATAACAACCTATCACTCAAATTTGACGGCAGATAAGCAGTGTTGGGGATAGTTATATTAAATGCAATTAGTGTTTTGTACTCATGAGAACAACCTGTCCCTGAAATATCACAATAGATAATCAGTGTCGTGGATAATGAGACCTCATGAAATTAGCGGTTGTTTGTGCGACCTTCACAGGTCGAAACAATTACAGATGGGATATGGACTGCATGATTAGTCGCTGCATCGTGATGGGCGATAGACCATGGGCTGAGAAATTCTACTCCAATGTGAAGTGTGGGAAATTGGCCCTCTTCCCTTTTGACGGATTTCCTTAAATGGAGGTTTTTGTAGAAGAAGAAAGGGATTTCTGCTACGAGTCGACACGGAATATTTTTTTTCTCTGAAGTGACTGAACAAGCCGGAGTTTCGGTCTGCTTTCAAAGTGAACCCCTTGTGGTTTCGTGTGTATCACGTTGTATGATAATTAAGGTCTGTCGCAGATTATATGTTTAGATTCGTCGTAGACTCGAGAACTCTGAAAATCTCCGTCCTTGGAGTGAACTGCACTTGTGAATCAAATAATCTTTAATTTCAATTTTTTATGTAAATAGTGTTCTGCATATATATTTAATGTTTGTAAATAAAAATTAAAGTGTCTTCTTAAACCTGAAAGTGGCCCTCTTCTTGTAGCCGTCATAGGTCTAGTAAGGCAGAGACGTTACAGTATATTTGATTCGTATATTCGTACTATATAAGTTTTGGCAATTAGACAATGTACCAATTGTAAGCTGGATCATTTAGCTAATATTTAACAGTTTAAAACACTTCATGATCTTAGGAGATAATCGAATTGTTCTTTTCTTAGAATGATTAAACGTATTACCTGTAGTTGTTGATGGTGTTACCACTGGTGGCAGAACCGACACCGGCACATTGCCTTCTATTCCATCCGGAAGATCGAGACTTATATCTAAGTCCACAAAATTTACGAGATGACTAGTGTTGTTTTCCGTTTGAAAGATGCCAGCGTCATCTGCCATTGCGATTTGACGTGATGTCGTGAATACTTGTGTAATATCTTCTGTCTGTGTTTTATCTGTGGCTGTATCATCAACAGCCAGTTCTGAATCTGTGGTATAGGACGCTTGGACGTGACTCGTATCTTCCGTGAATGGGAAAATACCCTGTTGGGTGGTTGCTTCAGTGTGAGTGTATTTTTCACCAAAATCAGTCGAAGAGATGTCTTCAGTAGATGTTACGCTAGCTTCTGGCATCGCTGTCGTTAGAATTTCAGTTGATTCTTCCACATTTATGGGATTCTCATTATGGAACGGAATGGTTATGGGTGGTTCTTCTTTTCCATCAGGTTGTATTGTCGTTTCAGGAAGTTCGTCAAGTTCATCCAAGATATCTGGCAAGGGAATCATAGTGCATGTCATAGGTATGGTGTACTCCTTGGTTATTTCAAGTTCTGTTTGAAAGAGAAAAAAAATGTAAAATAATTACCACACATTTCATTATTAGAGAGCAAACAGGAGAATTCTCCTCTAATATTGAAACATTTCAATATCAGATGAGGCACTGTAACACAAATGGTGACATACATGCAAAATAGCAATCTTTAAAATATATAACAAGACAAATAGTATTTCAATTTTGGATTAGTCAGCAAACTTAAAGCTAAAATGTTATTTGATGATATAATAATCAAATTACTGCATTAATTAAAAATAAAGAGAAATTTAACAACTAAGTTGTTAAAGATATAAATAAAAAAGTATAGTAGATTTAATTTGATCAATTTGTGTTATAAAATTTTTGGAATGTTGAATGTTTTGGAGGAAATCTTTCAACTTTTATTTTATCTCAATCAGTCTTTATTTTACAGAGTCACATAACCATTGTAAGATGCTCCTTAGTCATTCTGGAGCCATTTTTTTTAACGAGATCATTTCAGATACAATGCAGTTTGTGTATCTCAGAACTGCTGTTGATATTCTTACTTCACCACAAAGTTACCTTATCTTCCATTAATTGAATATACATGAGCCATGGTGGGTCGTCTAATTTAGACACTTCGAAATCACATAGATTTGGTGCAAAATTTGGTGGCCATTGAGGGATGCCTGGTGAGGAATGAGATTATGAATCCTATTCTCCCCTCGACGATGGGCTGCCTGATGGCCAATTGGCTAGCGCTCTGGCCTTTGGTCAAACAGGCTTCAGGTTCGAATTCTGGCGTTGGCATGAATGTTTGTGAGTGGTTCTGAATCCACGTTAAACTGTAGGTCCCCGTCTAACTAGACTTGACCGTGGTTTGTCGCTCTACGGTCATTTTGTGCAGAATTTGGGCTAGTTAGACGGGGACCTACAGTGGTACACAAAATGTAAAGAAATGTACACAAAATGACCGTAGAGCGACAAACCAAGGTCATTTGAACCAAACTTCTACGATGGGGGGCGTTTCACCAATTAAAAAATTCAATGGGCAATTGCTAGCTATTAACGGGTCCTGAATTTCCAACCACTTCATTACCTATATATGCGATTTACGCATATTTAATTTGAATAAAAACAGTCACTCTTTCCATTATTTTTTTGTTTAGCAAAAGAGTGTATTTATAATGAAGTGTGTTAAAATTGATATAACAAGTTTGGTAGAGAAGTAGCCACTCCGTTTCCTACCATATATTACCTGGTTGATAGTAATCATAAAGCTTGACCGAAGACGGCTTGATATCTTCAACTTCAGCCTCGCTCTTGATGAAGAACATGAAACATTTCGCTTCGTTGGTTAACTGGAACGATAAATATAACGATATATTAATACGTGCCACATTATATTGGTAAAAACCCAACTGATACATGTCAAAATATATATTTATATATGTTACAATTCGTTATATGTACTTAAATTAAATTATAATTACCAATAAAAGTTGATTTCTTCATGAAAATAAGATAATCTTAAATCTCCTATGGATAAATTTGATGTATAAAACTATACTATACTGTATGTCATGATATACTGAATATGACATGATATGATATGAATATATCATATATTTAATGTTATATGATATATATGAATATACACTCAAGAGCCAAAACATTATGACCACCCCTACATTTTGCAATGGACTCGCCTGGATGACGTGGAAGGCACGTGATCAGGCGGAAGTGGTATTTAACTGGTATTAAGTGGTGGTATTAATCCATGCCAAGGCGGGTTGAAGCTGTGTTGCGCGCCAAAAGGGGGCCAACTCGTTATTGTCAGGTGGTCATAATGTTTTGGCTCTTGAGTTTATATAACGTGAAATATATGAATATATTACATATATAATATATATTCATATCATATCGTATTCAGTATATTATGACATACAATATAGCATAGTTTTATACTTCTATATAATATGCAATATTATATTAATAAGCTATGCAATAAAGCTTAATTTATACACCATCTCTTTTAATCATATTTATGAATTACAAGTCAAATTTCAAAGGTTCTGGATTATGGATTATTCTAGGATTATGGTATGAAATGGCAAAATTCCTTGGTGGCTACCTTGTTGGTTACTCTTATTTGTCCCTGCTTCAGAAATACTTTCAGTTATATGTAGTTGAAATTTATCATGTAAACATTCTTTTTCCGAAATTTTATCCCAATAAATTTTATTCTTTTCATAGGCAGATCTTCTGATTTTTACTAGGATTATAAAATTCCTTGCCGCTATATACAGCATAGGGTTTTATCTATAATTAATGTATTTTAATTTAACTTCATTCGGAGAAGAATAAATCGAGCTAAACAATCACCAATAATATCAGTCTGTTCTGTATATATTTAGCTTATTATAGAAATACAAATAATTTTCTTTTCTTGAAAAATCTCTTTTTCATTTTGAAACCAAATTGTCTTTGCTTCCACCAGACATTTTACATTGCTTAAAACAATTTTACATTATTTAATTATGTATTTATTAAGAGATAATTAAATAATGTAAAAGAAATTTAAATAAATGTTATGTATAAAAAGAAGTGAAAAAAATTTAAAGTGATAAAGGACACGACAAACCCTTCTCCCGAAAACAATAGCCATGATTTTATGGGTAAAAAAAAAAAAAGAAAACAATAAGATTTAAGAATTAGTTTTATTCCTTAGACACATATCTTTGCATTTCTGAAGGTATAATCGTTTTTAACATATTGAGAAATGAAGAAACGCATCGTTATACCACGAAATGGTGCGCTTTTATTGTATCGTGATTGTAAAGAGTGAGCATAAAGTAAATTTTCCTATTGAAGGTTTCTGCGGCTAAAACTGATGCTGCTAAAGCAATGAACCGATTATTGATTTAGTTCCGCAGCTAGAGCAATGAACAGAATGAAACCAAATTTCATATACATATACTGCAGAAGAAATGGTGAAATAAATTTCGAAAATAAAACAAACAAATAAAAAATAGATCCAAAAATCGCCAACAGCAGAGACTTTGGCGCTGTTCAAACCGAAAAGTATCACCAATTACGAAGAATGCATGGAAAATGGATTCTGGCAAAATTTCATTAATGTTCGTGAGAAAAAAAAAACACCCATACGGAAATGAATGGCCTACAATATGAAATGCACAGTAGATGATCTACGCTGAACCCAGTGCAGCATTTTCAATTTATAGACTTTTCCAGTGTATAGTGTATGATGTCTATGCCTTAACTGTCTATACCTTAATTTCTGCTTCGAATGCTAAAGGCTCGTGCTCACCAAGGCGAGAAGATGCAAGCGAAAAAATTTGACCAATCACTAGCCTCACTGCGGTCGCCTGAAACCGGTTTGCAGTCCGCCGCTTGGAGTTGCCCAACTTTCAACTCGAAGCGGTTTTTCACTAGGCGTAATGCTATTTCTGACGTTTCGCTGTGAAGGGGTCGAAAAATTTTGTCGCTTGCCTCTTGAATCTTCACGTCTCTCGCCTCGGTGGGAACGAGCCTTTATAATAGCAAACACCCTTATACTCTCTTTTAAGGAACACAGATTTTATAATATCATCAACATACGCAACGGATTTAAGGTAATCCCCACAGCCAAAAGTTACATGTGATAACTTTTTAGCGAATGAGGTGGCCATTTCGTTAGAAAATAGTGGCTGAAAACTCTCTCATTATCATTCAGGTAAGGTAAGGAAGATTATTAAATACAATTCAACTGTCAAAGCACTAATGACTGAAATTTAGCTCTCCTCTTTTTTGTTGTTTCTTATTCCATTTGGTAGACAGCAACATCTGGACCCAGTCTAAGAACCCATGTGGTCTCATGAAAGGAGGAAAAGGGGGGGGGGAGGTGCACAGCTTCTGTTGGGATAAAGCATCCGTAGGTAGAAGTCTGACTTGGCTCCATGACGCTGACTTTTTATGGAGTAAGGTTGTCAAGCCCAACGCTCTACAGTCTTATTAGACCGGTATCTATGGCTTAAAGAGGATTCCAAATTACTACAAACATCCATGGCACCGACGGAACTCGAAACCGAAACCTGTGGCACCAAGCACTAGGCACTCGGCCATCAGGACCCTTCCCTTTTTTAAAAGGGTGAATGGTTTTGTTGCACGTATGCACTAGAAAATTTATATCATCTACGTGTAATTTTTGTATATGTTCAAGCAAGTATGTAACAACAACGCTATAATCACTCCTATCGGCAAGTTTTGGTACTAATTTTTTTTTTTTTTGCGGAAATTATCTTCCCATGACTTCCATAGTTTGTATATGAAATTTTATTTCATTCCGTTTATTAGTTTTAGCTGCAAATGTATCCAAACAAGTAACAAAGTCATTTTAAGATAACCCCGTATATTTTTAGTGTTTAAAAAACGAAATTAATATCACCTGTCAATTGTTTGCCATAACTTCTTTTAATCTTCGTTAATGAAACCAGAAGAATAAAAGTAAAAATATCTTATTAAAAAACATTAATTAAAATTATGGCAACAGTTCTCTAGATTAAGAAACCACTTATGTAGAATTATTGCTTAAAGAATCAACAAAGTAAGTTAGGTTTTTTGTTTACCATGAAATATAAATGATGAAAACTGAAATTACTTACTTGCCAACCAATATTTTTCACAAATAAATTTTAATAATAAATTTTGAACATGAAATTAACTTAATTGTCAACAACTTTTTATAAATTTTCCAAAAATTTTTAATAAATTGAAGCAAAGAATTTCATGATAATTTAAATGTATAGAAAACGAAAATATCACCTCATTAAAATACAGATTCACTTGGTTACCGTCCAATTCATGTCGCTTGAGCTGCACTGCAGTATTGGAATGTAGCTGTGAAATAATAAAATAATGTAAATAGTTTTTCTTATTCATTTATCATAGTCCATAAAACTTATTTAAGTGATTATACGAAAATTTAAAACTGACTTCAAAAAGGCTCCACCCATCTGGGATGTACCCAGACGGCATTTTCACCGATACCACGACCATGTTAGTCTTTTGGTTTGGAATTTTATATCTGAAATATATATTTTGAATTAAATGTTTGAATTATTTTACAATACTATTAATTTCAACTGCTTCTCTTACCACTACGCCACTCCACATCACTGTGCCTAGAGCTGAGTTGCCTCTTTACAGTTTGGTAATGATGTGGGTGAGAAGTCTAATTGGGCTCTGTGATGCTCTACGGTTCATTTGAGACAGGGACCTACGGCTTAAAGTGGATTCCGAACCACTACAAACATCCATGGCCCCTCCGTGATTCGAACCCCGATACCTGGGGACCGAGCGCTAAGGCGCTTGCCACTCGGCCCACTTGTCTCTCTTACCAACATATGTTCTTTACGTTTAATCAAATGCTTAAGTTGAGGATACTAAAGAACTTCTTCCATCGGATACTACTGCGGCCTGATGGCCAATTGGCTAGCGTTCTGGACTTTGGTACCACAGACTCCAACTTCGAATCCTGGCGGTGGCATGGATGTTTGTTAGTGGTTCAAAATCCACATTAAACTGTAGGCCTCGGTCTGTTTAGTCCTTGGGTGCATAAGATGACCGTAGAGTGACACACCAAATCTATCGGATACTGAAAATCTCCTGTGGTAGTAAGCCAGTAAATAGGAATTCTGTGTTGGCTGCAGATTAGAATTTCAATTGGCTGGCATTCAACGATATGGGATTTTAGTATTCGATGGATATTTACTTTAATATTGATGTCAAATCAATGATAGTAGTGCATACATTCCAATTAAAACTAAGTTAAATTCATAACTTTTAAAAAGTAGAGATTAGCACACAAAGGCAAATTTTATGTAATAAAGTTCAGGAATTTTTCATCACTTCTTAGAGTGCCTAATAATCAACTGCACTAATTTTTGATACCCTTTTAAAATCATCAGTGATGGCAGTGTTAATATGGCAATAAATTTAAATTATAAATATATAATTAAAAAAAGCAATGAACTAATTTTTTTAATTATAAATTTAAAAAAAGCAAATAAGCAATGAGCATAAGTTTGGGGAGAAAAATGCTTTTTTTTAGTAAAACTGACTAGTAAATGTTATATCCTTAATATGGAAAGAAGAAAAGGTTTCATACCGCATGCATATGTCGAGTCTAGGCAAATTGCATTTTGAACTTCCGAGTCTTACAGTTTTGATGTCTAGATCAAAAGCGTCGCTTCCAAATCCTTTTTCCACGTTATAGCGCATAGAGAACTGGAATTGAAAAAAAAAAATGTTTTTAATATCCTAGTAACTAAACACGAAACATTATTTTAAAATAAACATTAAAAAAATTGCTTAATTTCTATTTGCAATTTTCAGGAATTTCAGTATTTGCATATTTTTCAATATAAACATACATTTCCACTGGCAATGCGACGCTAAGGCGATGTCAAATTTGATGAATCAGATTAATGATTCCAGAATGATTGACAGTAGTGATTCATTCATTCTACTATCAATCATTCTGTCTTTTTTTTCTTGGTGCATTTCCATTGGTAATGAGACGTCAACTTTGACGAATCAGATTAACGATTTGAGAATGGTTGATAGTAGTGATTCATTCATTCTACTGTCAATCCTTCTGGGTTTTTTTTCTTGGTGCATTTCCATTGGTAATGAGACGTCAACTTTGCCGAATCATAATAGCTATCAAGAATGATTGATAGTAGAATGAAGGAATCACTACTGTCAATCATTCTCGAATCGTTAATCTGATTCGTCAAAGTTTAAGTTTTCTTCATTGCTTTAACGTCGCGTTGCCAATGGAAATGCATCTGAATGCAGTTGAAGAAATCACATGAGATATAAGTGTGATGATGTATAATATTTATACGGCTGTGCATTTTTCAGAGATTGGTTTCAGGTTGAATTGAGACAACATAATTAATCATGTTGTTTCTTTCCATGGGGCTGATGGCCGAGTGATTAGCGCACCAGCGCTTGGTGCCACAGGTCTCGGGTTCGAGTCCCGATGGTGCCTTGGACGTTTATAATGGTACGGAATCCACTTTAAACCGTAGGTACTGCTCCAACATGGCTGTGTAGCTGACAATTTTACCCCGTAAAAGGAAAAACGTCTTCTGTCTCGAAATCTGCAAATAGGGAGACAGTCTTGCTCACCATGGGGTTGTTGCGCCAATGAAGAAAAGAAGAACTTCTTCCCACAGAAAATAAGGCTTAAATTATATATTATTTGTGATTATTTATTCCCAGATCTTCAAAAATATAACTTAATTACTTCTAAAGCTTTCAAACGTTTACATTTGAAAAAATATCAGCAATTAAAAAAATATTAGTATTTTATTGGTAGTTAAAACTATTTGATTAAATTTTGACTTTCTGATTTATGATTTTAGGTAAGTTGGCCATGAGAAATTCATTTAATAGTGTTTCTAAACCTTTGAAATTTCTGCCTTTTTCCAGACTGACCAAGTTTCTGTCTTCAGATACCAGACTGAGAAAAAGACTTTTTCCCCAAACATTTATATTTAAACCTGATATAATGGCATTCGATCTCATTAAATTTGTCATTATCGTCATCTTCTATAAAATCCAATAGGTAAAATTTGTTAACTTTATCTATTGGTAAATTATTAATTAATTATTAATTTAATTATTAAATTATTAATTTAATCGTGCAAAATAAACTAATAATACCCAAAATGAAACAAAATTTGAACGACCACTACTTAATAGTAAGCGATTTACTAATTCCTCTTCTACAAACGAGGGGTGCGATGCAGACCTTCTTCCTAGTGGTTCACCCACCGTTCTATACGTCTAAGTGGTCTACAGTTTTCGGTACAAGCTCTCGCTGCCATCCTAACCGTCGTCCGGCTGTCCTGCCTGTCTTGCAAAAAGTTGGCTTTTGTAAGACATGCAGGATGTTGGCTGGGGAAAGAGTCGGTTGTGCTTCAGCGGATACCTGGACATTGGGAATTGGTTGATTTCTTTTTAAGAAATGGCTCCAATCAAGACGCTCAAGAAAAGATTGCTCCAATCAAGATGCTCAACATTACCATACTAGCTGAGCTCATCTCCATCGTTGCTTTGCACTTCACGGCGAATCCGAGACGTTGAGATACTGGCAAGCTGGAGAACTCTTAAGGAAATGACTTTGGTCAACTTTGTTGAACTCTTCTGTGAATCTTCTTTCGTTTCTTTGTTCTTTCTTTTTCGTTTTCTATTCTGTATTTTCCCTTATTTGTATTATCTTACCATTGGAAATAAAAAATAAATATTCTACAAACGATTTACTAATCCATCTTCTACGACGTACTAATGAATCTTCTACGACGTACTAATGAATCTTCTACGATTTACTAATCTATCTTCTATTTACTAATCCACAGCCATTATCAGAAACAGAAGCCATGACAACCGAATGCTCCACTAAAAATGGTGATGTAATCGAATATGAAAGAAATGAAATCTCACTGACATGTTTGTAATCAAATTTAATTAAAACTAATGCTTTAACCTTATGACATGCTAATTTTACGAACTCTGCTAATTACGGAGTTTGTAAAAGAATTTTGATCAAATTATTTGTTTGAAATATATTTTTAAACAAATTTTATTATACTTTATTTAATCATTTTAATTGATACAAATGTTGTAATATTACAAATTGCTTGGCGCAACTTGGCCAAAATAATCCTTGTACCATTAAACATCATTAAGAAACTAACTTTATTCAAAAATCATTGACAATCGTTTTTGTGCGGCACTCACCTGTACCAAAGTGCATCCGTCCCCAACGGCTTGTAGATCTACGACGGCTGGAAGCACAGGAATTTGAGCGGTCTGAGTGACTAACTTGTTATCTTCGTCCACCTTGAATCCCTTGACCAGTTCGTCGCTTTCCACCACCAAGCCGATGTCTGTAGCAGAAGCGGCCTGCAGAGCAGAGTATTTGGCCAACGCCTGCAAAGCCACCACTGTATCCTGAGGACAAAAGCGAAAGAGTATAAGTAAAAGCAGCTATAAAAAAGGTTGAAATCAGTAATTTTTCGCTCGGTCTCTTTAAATTCGCAGGCCTATTTGGCGGAGAAATATTCTGAAAATTCTCCTCAAGTCTGGTATAGTCAATGGTCGATTCAGGTACTCTGGGAAGGCAAATATATACTTTTAGACAAATATGAAGGCAAATACAAGCAGGCAATCTTGAGTGGGGGAAACGAAATCTTGAGTAACCCTGGTAAAATTTAGAAAAGACAAAGTGTTAGTGAATAAAATGTTTTGCTCAAACGGGCATTTCTTCAACGAAGACGAAATGTTATGCTAAGCACACTCTCCTGTTTAGTTAGACCAGCTATTGCGGGAAAAATTGGCGAGTAGTCAAGTCAATGCAACGATATAACAAGGGGGGGAAAGTAATTTCAAAGGGATTTTAATTATGATAGAATAATTTTAATTATTTAATTTTTAAATTACATAATATTAAAAGAAAGATTTGATGAAAAAATTACACAATAGGTATAAAATTTTTTCTTCCAAAACTGCATAGCGTTTAGAAGCGATTCACCCTTTTATGTAACAAATGATACAAACCATAAATTTTTCTATACATGAATAGCACGAAAATGACTAAGATCGACATGACATAAGAACCGAAAATGACTGCACCGTCGTAAATGACTAAGAAGTATTTTTCTTTAGGGATATAAATCTCCAGAATTTTTTAGACATAATTTCTGAAATCTCCGAAATTATATGATTTATATCTTATATTTATTTCACTTGGATCTCTTTTATAAGATTTATGCTCATTAATTTGATATTTGAATATTGAGATTTGAAGCAATGTGATTTGGTAAGCAATATTTTTTTTAAAAAAAATGTATATTGAAACGTATATTGAAAATTTTTATAATTATTTGTTAAGGAATAGTTCTTGATTCGAATGTTGATGGTTTAAAGATAACATTGTAATTATTTAAAAAATTATGAAAATATTTTTTTGTGTACAAATGTCATGAATAAATCAAAATAAACTTTGATGAAAAATCACCGCAATTATTATTCACATATTTTGTTAAAATTTTTAAATGGTATTTAACTAAATTACTTTATAAAATACGGGATCCTTAAACCATTTTGAAACTTTAGAATAAAGGAATATAATAATGCCAGTCACTATGTGTTAATTCTGTACTTAACAGTCATATATCAGATTCTATATTATCCAGGTGTTTTTGACAGAAATACGTACCAGAGATACATAAAGGAGGCCACTTTTATGTGACAAGTAAGGAAGATATTCCTACAATAGCGGAAAATATTATCGAACTACAGTAAATATTCGCCAATCTTTGGTGAAAAAGGTTAGGAATGGATGGTTTCCAAACTTCTTCTTCCAAAAGAGCCCACATGATACTAAATTCAACAAAACTGATGATGGACCAAAAAAAGATATATAAATATATTTAAAAAATTAACAGTGAAATATTTTTTATATAACTTGATAAGTATCTTTCTTGTATTAAGAAAAAAATGTGTCACCTGAGTGGAAACGAAACCTCCTTGAGAGTTTCTCTGTTGGGTGATCCATCGGATAACCGACATGACTGGCCCCGTGCTGTCTCTTCCATCTAAATTGACTCGGCTCATGATGTAGTATCCAGCAATCTCTATACTCACTGACTTGGAGCCACCATTTTGTGCCGAAGTATCCCAATACATGAGACCATCTGAAAATAATTAAATCTCTTGAATCAAATACTACAGGTAGTAATTTTTATCATTATTGATCTATTATTCGAAATTTTCAATTTATCGAATACATGCAAATAAATTTCAATACCACACATCTTAAACTTATAATGAACATTTGATATTTATTTTACCTATGGTTCATTTTTTTTCAATTCCTTCTATTTGCTCACACTCTCCTTATATATATCTTGTTCAAATTTTCAATCGTTCATAAAATACTTTTTATTCATCCACTCAAGCTCAAATACAATTTTTTTGAACTTGTAGTGGATGACACTGGATGTGAATACAGTTTTTGCAAATATTAATTCAGTAATTAAATTTAATTCATTCATTTTAGTTTTTTATTAGATTTAAGTTACATATATCTACCCATAGATGGCCCCAGATAAACTTAAAAAAATGAATATAAATTACTTATAAAGAACTTTCTGCAATACAGTGAAAAAAAAGTAGGAATTGACTTTTAATTTTTTTTTTATATTACTTTTTCTAATCTATTTCATTGTGCATATACCAAAAAAAAAAAAATCTTGTTCTTGTACCAAGTCTTTCAAATTTTATTACAAATTGATTTGCAATGGCAGACAAAAGTGGTTTTAAATTTCACATGGATATCGGAATTAATATTTTTGACCGAATAAAAAAGATGTTTTTTATCAGACATAATTCGAATTTATTAATGTTTTCTCTAGCTTTTGGCGTAGTGTTAATAATGAATAAATTCATTTAGTAGGATTTTATTGATATTTTAGGTGCATAAAATAAGATCCTCCAGTTTTAGCATTTTATTATAATTGTTAAATTCCGCTAGACACTATAAAAAACAGTGAAGTATAGAAAAACAGTATAAGTAGTGACGAGGCTTTCATGGCAAATAAAGTATAAAGTGAAGGGCGATGCATTCTTAACGAAACCCACCCTTTATGATGGCCCTGTCTTCCAATTGCTTCAGATAAAGGTATGCTGCTCTCTTTTCATTGGCCAGGCTGCTGGCATAGGCAAACAGAGATAAGGAATAACTGCTGGGGTTTTCTTCAGTCTCCAGACACTTGAGGGCTGTGCGCATGGCAGGTTGATCAATGTGCACAATCCAAGACTCAAGAAGGGAGATGAGTACATAGGCAGTAAGGGGCGCCAATGAATGCTCACCATCAGTCAGACCTCCCTGGAAAAATAGAAAAGAATTTATAATAAATTTAATGATGCGTTTAAAATAAGAGGTTGTAACATTTACTATCACAATACTTCTGTAGAGATATAGAGCAACAAGAATTAATAGCAATATCAACAAGAATTAATTATATCACTTAGGCTATACTATAAATTTACGCCTGTCTTTCCTCAAATACTGAAATTTCTATTCTCTAATTATAAAATTTGCAGTAGCAAATTTTTCTCGCGACTGTAGCCTCTTAGAATTCTGCTATTTAATAAAGCAAGATAAGTAAAGACAGCAGTTAGTTCACGATGGAAAGTGGATAAAATTGAATGTCTAAATCATGATCACTTCCATCAAATTATTCAAAAGGAAAGATATCCACAATTCAGAATTAAACATTCAAAAAGCTCTACAGATTTAGTACATTGCTTTATTTGCCCTATCGATTTTAATCATGGCCACTATTTGTTCAATTAGGATGAAGTTACAAGTACTAAAATGTATATAAAGACGTATATAAAATCGAAATATGTAATGTGGTTTCTACATTTTAGTAGATGGAATGTATACATTGGATCATTTAATCTAAAGATAATAAAACAATTCAGCCTTTTACATCCTAATTAACAGTTGCCGTGATTGAAATTCTCCTACAACCAAACAGTACAAATTCATGGACCGTTGGAAACAAGTATATGTTATCTATATCAATTTAAGCGGTTTATTATCTATAGATTCTCACGTTATGCTCTATTTAGCAATAAGACATATATAAACTCCAAATAAGATCAATATAGTGTTATATATTTAGAACCTACGTGGATCTTTTGTTCCAATTAAGATTTTTAGATTAAATTTATTTAAACTATTCAAATTTGTTTAATAAGCTTCTTATGAAGCAGGTTTATTAAAGGAAAATTCATACTTTCATGGCCTTATGGATAACTTTTCCTGAAGGCTCGAAGCATCCATTTTCGAATTGCCTTTGCAAAATCCATGAAGTACTGTGTGAAAGATCTTGCGCGTCTATGTCGATGAACTTTCTTGCTTGACCAAACGACCTCACTACGAAGGCTGTTAGCCACAAGCTACCTTCAGGATCACTGGAACCAAAAGCACTGTAAGACCCATCTTTATGCCTGTAAGTCAATTCTCTTTGATAACCTGCAGTATAAAGTTTTATCCATTAGTGCATTTTGAAAAAAAAAATGAATAAACTAGTACATTAAACAAAGCAAACTAAAAAAGAATCAAAAGGAAGTTTAGGAAATTTTCTTGGAGATTAACTTCATTCTGGCTGAGATGACAAAAATACTGTCTGTCCATCACGTTGTCTGAAGATTGGCAATTGCTAAGGCAACAGGTTCAGGCAACAGCAACAGGTGGAGTATTCATTTTTTTGTAGATAAGGTTTAATTCAAGTTAGTTACATTGGGCCCTCAGCTTGATGTACGATACTTCGCCAGCTGGTGTATATTTTTCCAAGAGTAAATTCATCATGTATCAAGATTAGTAATTAGTACATGGTTTAAAATTTACTCATTAGTAAGAAAAACAATTTTCAAAGTGTGGTAGTTTAAGACATTTTACATCAACTTTTGCGATATATAATTTATCTTCTTATGGAGAAACATTTTATCTCCATTATCTTTTATAATATAAACAACTTTATATGTGGCATTCTTCAGCCTATTACTACTAGAATACGGTTTCATATTTTGTATTCGCAAGGTATTCCATTTCTTGATATCCAGTCAATCATCAATTTTTTGAACTGCATTTTGCGGGTTTTGGGTTTTTAACATTTGTGTGATATGGAGTATTATCCATGCATACGATATTTATTTGGAAATTTGATATGAATTTTTTCAACGCCCATTTCTCAATTGTCAGAGTTCATTTCGAAGTGTTACTACCCAGTATGCTACTGTGGTCAAACCAGTAGTCAACAATGAGTCTATTCTTCGAATTATTTATTCGGGCTAATCAGGCTTCCCCAAAAATTATAGGTCCCTTTCACTTGGTGAACTTCTTAAAATAAATAAAACTAAATCTTCAATAAGGGGTATTATAGAAAAAAGATTCCTACAGTCAATAGGACACCTATGAATAGATCTTGACTGTTCCATTTGTTTGTTTGTTTGTTATTCTTTTCTTTTTGTTTTACAGGAAAATATTCCTGTTTAAAAAAAAAAAAAATTTTTTTTTGCTCCCTGAGTTGGAGTTGGTTTCCTTCTGGTTGTTTTCTTTGTTGCAAAAGTTTTTGCTTGTTACAATAGGATGGCCCCGGTGGTCCACTTAACGTTTATTCTGCCCGCTTGAATTCTTTGAATTGGAGTTGGTGCAGCGTAATCGTCTGCCTTGCAGGTGAGTCTATTGGGTGACATCCTATTTTTCTTTATCTTTCTTTTGGGGTTAAGATCTACCATTGTGATTTGAATTATTGGTAAAAAAAAAAAAAAAATAAAGTCACCAAGTAAGATATTAGTCGAGACGTTTGATTTTTTTTTTTGAATGTTTTTTTGTTCAGGTACTAATTGTTGCCCTAAATTATATTTTATTTCAAGTTTGTACGGAGCGGGCTTGCTATTGCGACACGCTCTGACGTTCCGGATGTTTCTTGTGAACAGGTCGGTAAAATAATAGACTTATTCGGGCTCCCGAAATTGTATCATTTTCTAAATTTTAAATTACTATTGACACACGTTTCGCAAATAAATACAATTTGTCTTCCACTTTTTCTATATTTCTTGGTTTTTCAGAAGTACTTGCTTCTCCAAATGTAAAAGTTTTGGGTGTTGGGCTTTTAACATTTGTGTGTTATGGCGTATTATCGATGCATATTATATTTTTTTGTAAAATTGGTATGAATTTTTTCAACATTCATTTCTCAAATGCCATAGCTAATTTCGAAGCTTTCATACTGACTGTAAAAATTTGTAAACATTTTCGTAATTTCCTAACTCATTAATTCTAATTATTCTTTTAATTTTAATATTTTTTAGATTTATAAGTTGTTTTAGTGGAGAGGTTGTTAGCGGGTAGCATGACAAACATGCTGCCCAACAACAATCACTCAAAAAAAGGCCTAAAGCAAGAGTTCCTAGAACTCCTCACGATTGAGAGCCGTTCTGGTGTGTTGATATATACCAGACAACTTTCAAAGCGGATGGAGACATTGATTATCACTGACTAACAACAGTGAATCCAGCCAAAGGGCTGCTTGCGTTGTCCAGAGTGGTTTTTCAATCCTCCCCTTCCGTAGATGTGCATCCAACACTGAAATCCCGTTAATTCGGGAAGGCCAGTGGCACGTCTGCGGCGTCCAAGCGTTCATACTAGTTTTAAGTTTTTGCTTTGTACATCAACTGAAGCACCAGTAATATATCCTGAGGTTGACCCAGTATGCACAACAATGAGTCTATTCTTCGAATTAATATTTATTCGGGCTTCGATTTTTATTACTCCATTCGTGTAACACGACGTGAAATAATTAATGTCTGCCGCAGACCTGGTGAAATAGATTCGTCGTAGGCTTGAAAACTCTGAAAATCTCTGTCCTTGGAGTGAACTGCATTTATAAATCAATCGATATCATTGACTTTTTTTTTTTAAATCAATATTTGTGAATAGGATTCTGCATATATATATAATTCTTTTAAATAAGAATTAAAGTGTTCCCATATACCTAAAAGTGTCCCTCTTCTTGAAGCCGTTATAGATCTAGTATAGGCCGATATATTACGATGGTGAGAATTGGTTCAAATCTAAATGTTGTCCTCATGATATTGTATTATCGTATTAAATCAAGCTGAATTTAATTTATTTTTATGAACTTACCTATCTTCATGTTTTTGAGGCAATTATCTTTGATTTCATCAGTAATTCTGCCCGTGGAAGTCAAGTAGTCCAAGACGAATATGTTGGGTGTGAAGAGGATCATATTCTGCTCACCACAGCCCATGGGAAGCCTTACCAAACCACTCAGGCCACTCAGAGCAGGACCCATTAAGTCACCTGTAGCACATAACAAAAATAAATATTTAAAGACAGTTGGTCAGATTTTTGCTTAAGGAATGATGATCATGACATTTTATGAGCAATTCCTCTTTGTGTTAAGAAAACATACTAAAGTCCTCTTAATTTTATGATTGTAAAATGTATTTATTATTCTTTCCTTAAAGGTTGATGATGATAATTATTTTCTGCTCTTCCTTGAATGGTAGTAAAACAAATTTATAAATTGACATTTAAAAATATTGCTCATATTATGTAATGATATAGAATCTTTCTTTGAGAATTAATTCCGGATAATCCTCTGGGTCGTAGGTGATAGGTAAACAACAAGTTAAGAGCCTACATAGTCCCATTTATTATTGTCCGGGTAATATCCTTACATTATGGTATGTGGATCTTTACATTGTGGTATGAGGATCTTTATAAAAGGTCAAAAGTGGTTGGCAAACAACATGTTAAGAAGCTATATAGCCCTATATACTATTGTCCGGGTAAATATCCTTACATTATGGTATGAGGATTTTTACATTGTGCTATGAGAATTGGATATCTAAAATCTTCACACGTATGATTATAAATTAATGAATTTCAAACATTTGAATCTCCGATATTACGGAGAAGTAACTAACAGAATAAGAAGGACTTATGTATTATAACTTCTTGCAGTTTGAAGATAAATGGCAAAGCGGAATTCAGAAAGATTATGAAATTGAAATTAGACATTTTTTTATAATGGCAATATAAAATGCTTCAAGGAGAATGCACCATGCTGTTTTTATTTTATTTTGGATAATAAATTAATAATGTGATTTTGTTTGGTTTGTCGCTCTACGCACATTTTTGCCCATTTTAGGCCAATTACAGAAAGTTAATATAATTTGGAATTTGCATGTATCTTTTATATCAACATTTTTTATTAACCAGTATATTTTATAAATAATTTTAACTGTATGATGTTGACATTCATCCTAATTTATAGAAATGTAAAAGATAACGAAGTAGACACAAGCTCTCTGTATTACTGAAAAATTCTAATTACGTAGAAGAAGAAACTCTGTTATTATATACTTACCAGTAACAGACACATAAGCTCGTCCAGAACCATCAACCACATCTTCTGGAAGCAGCAAATCGACTTCTGTAGCATACGTTCCATTGGTATCTGTATATAAAATTCAGTCAGATTGACAATGGCAAAGTCATACTTGATAGAAACAAGACTGATATCAGTGGTTTTAAAAGTAGGTAGTTATAAATAAATATGAAAGTTGGTATATCAGAACAAAACTCAATTTTCATAAATTTAAATAATAAAAAATATGTATATATAAGTTTTATAATAACTTCATTGTTTTTAATAAATTATAAAGTAAATTTATAAATTTTGTTATTATTGCTTTTATATAATTTTTTTTTTTTGGTTTGGACTCATACAAACCATTTCTTATTAGCCTAAATAATGCTCTTATCAATATAATTTATTTAAATTTTAAGATAATATTTCTTTACTTGTTTCAATTTAACAACAAGATAAATTAATTACCTAAACATAAACAAGTAATATAATTTTTTTTAAAAGTCAATTCCTACTTTTTTTTCACTCTATTGCAGAAAGTTCTTTATTAATAATTTTCAGTCATTTTTTAAGTTTATCTGGCGCCATCTATTGGTAGATAGATACAACTTAAATCTAAAAAAAACTAAAATGAATTAATTAAATTTAATGGATGAATTAATATTTGAAAAAACTGTATTAACATCCAGTGTCATCCACTGCAAGTTAAAAAAAATGTATTTGAAGTTGAGTGGATGAATAAAAAGTATTTTATGAACGATTGAAAATTTGAACAAGATATATATAGGCAGAGTGTGAGCTAATAGAAGGAATTGAAAAATACTGCACATCATTCTTATTGTAAAATTACTTTTTTTACATTCTTATACACAATTTCTTTGTAGAAAATTGCATATCGCGAATATATTATCCATGTTCCAATATAGATGCATATTCGTTTTCATTGATGACATTTGAACGGTAAACAACAATAGAGTGGATATCGCGAACCTATTTTCCATTCTCGAATACATTTTATTACCCCTTTTCATAGCTATTGGCTGAACGGTATAGAAGTCTATATACTACGGCACCCTCTGATGATGACAATAAAGGGGATAACATAAAAACATTCTCCATGTTTCATCAAACACACACAAGAAATTTCATCAAAATCGGTCAAGCTATTTAGGACGAGTTCAGTGACAAACACACGTACAGAAGAATTATTTAGATTGCAGCGCCAGTCTTGAAGTCTCTTACCCGGAATGATATATTTTTAGAATTGATTTAAAAATGTTTGTAAATTGTCTCGGCGTTCAAAGAACAGTACATTTAATCAAGCATAATAGAATGATGATTACGACAGAACTTACTTTCAGGACAAACAAAGTAATTAAAGACTTCTTCTTTTGGAAAACCTTCTGCCTAACGAGAAATAAATAAAACAAGTTTGAAAAAAATAAACAATGAATCCAAACAATTTATTTAAAATTGTAAAATACTGAATTACAAATCAGAATTTAAATGACACTTTTAGCACACAAAAAATTAGAACATTAATACTTTAAAAAGATCAATACTTGCTTACATGAAAACTCACATTACTCACTGTACATGAAAATTTTTTTACACATATTGACACAATCTCAAGTAATCTTCTCTTTCTGAATATAGTGACTGCAACGGACGCCAATCAGTGCTTTCAAATCTAACCATGCTGCACACTAGTTGCTCATTTTACCATTGCGTTACGAATCGAACAATTAAAAGTATTGAGGGAAAAACGCCGACAGGGCTAATATGTAATGTATCTCGCTGTGTGTTTGGCATTTCAAGTTACAACATATACATGAATATATTGTAATTTACAGTACATGAATACATTACATACATAACAGTACATGAATATATTGTTTAATTTATCACTTTTCCGTTATAAATTGTTAATGATGGGAAAATTAAATCCATTTTACTGGTTATTAATTTTTACGTCTAATGTAAATGACACCCAATTCTTGGCCTAATGGTGATGTGCAAGAGGGATTAGGTTCAGCCAGCGTTCCAATGCAAACAGTGCTTACAAAAACGATTCAGACAGTTCTTGTAAGCGCCCCGTATCAACAGTTGGGCTATCTGATGAAAGTTTTGCAAGTTTTCGTCCTTAAGACACCCAAATTCAAGCAATTATTCTTAAGAGTTCTTGACAATGCGTTTGCATTTGTAACTGCTTGTTCGTGGCATATAAAATGAACATGATTCCAACTGATGTACCACAAAAAATGTAAAAAGTCATGGTTTTAAGTGGTTCACCCTATTAAAATATGCTTCGAAATTCTTCATTTTTAACAATTAAATAAAATTATAATTGAAATATACTAATAATTTTAATAAATTTACCTCCACCAGAAGCTGCTTGGACACTGCATCCCGGGCACTGAGCCGAGCCGTCACCTCATTTCCGCAGGCGTCCCCGTCGTCCTCTTCCAGTGAGAATCCATACACGGTGATGTTGACTTTCCCGAGGGCTGTTGGTTCGATGGAGAAGCGGTGGCTGCGGCTCTCCCCACCGCACACGCACATCTTGTGCCACCTGTTATCGGAGACGATGCGGTACTCCTCGCTGGTTTCCAGGGACAGCTTGATCTGCAGAAGTGATCACCGCTATCAGTTTAATAGTTTGGCTTATGAATCTAGTGGTTTCTAATCGCAGTTTGTGGCTTGATGGCCGAGTGACTAGCGCTCTGGCACTCGGTACCACAGATTTCGGGTTCAAATCCCGGCTGTGCCCTGGATGTTGGTAGTTGTTCGGAATCCACTTTAAAAAGCTGGTCCCGGTCTAATATGACTGTAGACCGTTGGTCGTAGAGCTGAAACCGCACCACGTAAATAGATAACATCTCCTGTCTCGAAGTCTACCAATAGGTAGACGGCCTTGGCCTACCATGGGGTTGTTGCGTCACTGATGATGATGGTGATGATTATCGCCGTTTTCTCATATAAGGAACGATGATCAATATTTTATTATTGGAAAATGTGTTAGTCCGCGGCCTGATAGCAATTGGCTAGTGCTCTGGCCTTTGGTACCACCACAGGCTTCGAATTCTGGTGGTAGCATGGATGTTTGTAAGTGGTTCAGAATTCACGTTAAAATGTAGGTCTCGATCTAATTAGATAACATGTGTACAAAATGACAATAGAGCGACAAACCAAACCCATACTCTCTGTTATTAAATCAAAATAATTTGTTCTGTGTAATTTTAATTAAATCTCAAATTTCTTTTTAACACGCCAATTAATTTTTTGTTTCAATGCAAATCTTTTACATTTCAGAAATGTGCGATTTACAATAATATGCCAGTTACTGTAATACATGAGGCTTGCAATATCTATGATATATAAGCATGAAAATATACAGACACATAATATTCGTTGTTATCTGACATTTAGATTAATTAATTTTTTCAATTTCAAATAGCTGCATGATGGCCAATTGATGCCGTTGGTTCCACACGCTTCAGCTTCGAATCCTGGTGGTGGCAAAGTGTGTTTGTGAGTATTTTGGAATCCACATTAAAATGTACGTTCCGGTCTAACTAGCCTAAAGTGTGCCCAGAATGACCGTAGAGCGATAAATCAAACCAAATGTGTTAGTCAATTTCCAAAATAAATCAATTTCTACTTAATACCAAATTGTCCTATTTAAAAATTACAAATTTAGTGTTATGTTGATAAAGTTAGTGCTAAACCATGTATTGATGTAATGAGAAAACATATGCTTCATTGAGTTTCATTCGAGAAATACTACTTGATCAATTTATAAAATATTGTGTTTTTTATACGTTCTTAATATGGTCACTGAATGTTAAAATATTTACTAATTAGAAAATATATTACATTATATCGTGTGCAACTTTTAATTATTTTAGTCTTAGGGATTCGCCATCAAAAAAGTTTGGAGATGGTTACTTTAATACACAGCGTGCAATATTGCTGCAATGCACAATTATTTTAATATACAATGTAACTTCAATTGAGATTATCATATGTTTCATATAAAAACTGGCTTACAGGCAAACATTCAGATAAGTAGTTGAAGACAGAGACGGTTAGAGGCAGAACCTCTCCTCTCACCACCGAGTAAGGTAGGGTGAAGGAGACGAAGAATGGCTGGAAGGCAGTGACGCTGGTCTCTTCCCACAGCCCCAAACCCGTCTTGTGATGGACACACACGGCACCGCCCACCCACTGGGTGATGGTGTGAGGGAGTTTGCGCTTTATGACCACTTGACCACTCGACCTGTTACAAGAAGAAATAACATTGATTTATGTGTGGATACAACATAACGCAACAATTAGAGCAAACCTAAGTTTAGAAAGATCTCTACAATGCTTCAGATTACAGCTTTAAATAATATGTTGCTTGGGAGTTCTACTATATACGATTACAACACTTGGGGTATCGAATTTAAATTGAATGAAAATATTTCTGACATTCTTAAGGCTCGTTCCCACCGAGGCGAGAGACGAGAAGATGCAAGAGGCAAGCGACCAAATTTTTTCGACCCCTTCACAGCGAAACGTCAGAAATAGCATTACGCATAGTGAAAAACCGCTTGAAGTTGAAAGTTGGGCTACTCCACGCGGCGAACTGAAAAACCGGTTTCAGGCGACCGCGGTGAGGTCAAATTTTGGTCGCTTGCATCTTGTCGCCTTGGTGAGCACGAGCCTTAAAGGCTCGTTCCCACCGAGGCGAGAGACGTGAAGATGCAAGAGGCAAGCGACCAAATTTTTTCGACCCCTTCACAGCGAAACGTCAGAAATAGCATTACGCATAGTGAAAAACCGCTTGAAGTTGAAAGTTGGGCTACTCCACGCGGCGAACTGCAAACCGGTTTCAGGCGACCGCGGTGAGGTCAAATTTTGGTCGCTTGCATCTTGTCGCCTTGGTGAGCACAAGCCTTTAGTCTTCAGTTTTTAGTCCTTGATGAGATTCCAAGTTAACTGATTGAAGACAGCTTTAATAAATACAGAATGACTTTTTTATTCAATTTAATTATAAACTGGTTAGTATAATACAATTTGCATTACAAATGTTTCTTTTCAAAGCGAAAAATTTTATATCAGAGATAGACGGATAATACAGGTATGCCGGTATGCATGATAGTCCTAATCAGAGACAGACGGTTAATACAGGTAAGTCGGTATGCATCATAGACCTAATCAGTGACAGACGGATAATACAGGTATGCCGATATGCATGATAGGCCTAATCAGAGACAGACGGATAATACAGGTATGCCGGTATGCATGATAGGTTTAATCATGGAAAATAATGAATCGTTGAATGAATCGTGAAGTACAACTTCACTCTGCATTGATTTTACCCAATTGGATGCATTTCCCACAACCAAGTCTCCGGAAAGTAGTTTCTGATCTCCTCAGCTTCAGTGGGCTTCTTAGCTTCAGCAGGCTTCTTAGCTTCAATGGGTTTAGGGGGCTCTTCCTCCCTCATCGCTTTGATCGAACTGAGATCGTATGACCTTTCACCACCTGAAATTAAAGATATTTGGTTATCAGCAATGTTGAATTCTTCTCTTCCACTCTGTCTTTTGATGTTGGATTTTTCAACATTATGCAACTAGAAAAAAAAAATCACTTTTTATGCACATTTGAATGTTACTTTTACTTTACACGCAATAACTTAAGTACTTCTGCTTGATAAGAAAGTATTTTATTATTAATGAAGATTTATTTAAACACGTAGTAATTCCACGAATAAATAACATAAATAAAACTTTATTTCAAGCACTATAATCACACTAATGAAATTAAAACAAATAATTGTCACGGAAATTTCTCCCCAATTAGTCCATTTAAATTGTTTCGAAATAATTTTCTCTCAATTTGTGAGAAAAATTAATGTTTCACTTACAACTGTTGTCCTGTCTATCCCATTACTCCGGCACTTTGTGCGATAGATATAGGGTTCGAATCCCGGCGGTACCATGGATGTTGGTAGTGGTTCGAAATTCACTTTAAACTGTAGTTCCCAGTATCATATGACTGTTGGTCGTGGGGCCGAGAATCCGAGACAGCTTACCTTTTACGAGGAGGATTACCGAGACCAGTCATATGAGACCGGGAACTACGGTTTAAAGTGAATTCCGAGCCACTACAAACATCCATGGCCCCGCCAGGACTCGAACTCGAAACATGTGGCCCCGACGTCAGAATCCTAGTCACTCGGCCATCAGGCCCCGCCTATTCTCCTTACTGGATAAAAATAAAAGCTGCCTCATACTGCAATGTCCCTTTGTTTGTCATGTAACCTTACTACCATTATAAAATATCTGCATTTTCATTAATGCATAACATTTAAATTTAGATCTTTAGAAGCACCGCTACTTTCCCTTAATATGGAATCATTATAACTATGTTTTGTGAATTGAGAAATGTTATATAGCATACTTGAGGAAAACTTCCCTAATTATGTATTTAAATTTTATTCTTTATACTAAATTGTTGTTTGTCGTATTCTAGAGAAAAGATGTACTATATTACGTTTCTTTATATTGTCCAAAGATATGGATCCTAAGATATTTTTTTCATTAACTCTTTTAACCATAATTACTAACTACTTAATAATAATAACAAAAAAAAAAAAAAAAAAAAACGTGTCGGTTGTGTCGGTTGCGACAAATCTTCCAGACAGTATCCCAATTCTACTATATTTTGGCTTAATTTTCTTTTTCTAAATTCTCCAGATTTATTTACTCCAATTAGAGAGCTTTTATTTTCTTCTAAGTACAGTCCGGGATTACTATCGTAACCCTGGTCTGATGTGCCGTGAGCCTTAGGGCAGGTCGGTGATACAGTAATAATGACTTCCCTTAATATGGAGGGGGGCGAAGTGGATCCACCTCCCCGTGGTGCCCCCTGGTAACGTCACAGCCATAAGCGGTGGGGGTGTTGTACTTATTACATATCACCCTATCCGTGGAGCCGGATAAGGCGGCATCCTGGTAGCCCTGAGTGGGTGCTGTCGCGCTTCAGGTCATTCAGTGTTTTCGTAAGCCTTCGGGCAGGTCGGGTTATCCTTATTTGAATTCCCTTAATATGTATGAATGAGGAATGTGATTTGGGAAGGCACCCTTTACATAAATGATATCATTACTATTTCACTGCCTATTTCATAATTTATTGATATGCATAGTTTTATATAGGGTTTTTGAATTTTGTTCTTCACAATGTTTTTCACCCATTTTTTAACTAGAATTTATACGCTATTATCACCCAATTATTAATTATTATGCAATGAATGAAATAATATATATGAGATTATTTATGCATCCGAGAATAATACCCACATGTTTAAAGTCAAAGTTGTAATGAAAATCATATTTATTGGATTTCCAAAAGAACTGTTGGAAGTTGAATATACTGTCAAACAAAATTTTTCTTCATATTAAACTTTTTTCTTTCTAATGCAGCTGGCAAACATTTAGACAGCTTGGTCTTGGATGCCTTAAGGCAAGCGCTGCACAGACGTTACTCACTTTGCATTACCCAGGGGGCGCGTGTCACTTGAAGATAAGCCACGGACGCGGAGTAACAATGCCCCCGAAACGCTCTACGATCCTATTAGGACCGGGACCTACGGTTTAAAGTGGATTCTGAACCACTACAAACATCTATGGCACCGCCGGGACTCGAAACCGAAATCTGTGGTACCAAGCGCCAGAGCACTAGACATTCGGTCATTCAGGCCTTCATATTAAACTAACTCTATAAAAATTTTTATCTTAAAATGGCAATGTTAGTTGAGACATTAAAAGAGAATTACCGAACTCTCTTCGTGGCATTATGAGGTCCATTCTGTTCCAGTAAGCTACAGCGGGCTGACTGATAACACAAGGCCGGTTCTCCAACTCAAAGTTGGTTATCACAACCATGCCAGCTTCCTGAAATATATAAAAAACATTGAATAATAATAATAATAATAATATGTAAAGGCTAATATAGATGTTACTATAAAAACCAGAATTCAATGTAAGAACCAAACGCATAACAACAATCTGAAAAAATAAAAAAGTTTAGAATTCCTAACTATTTTCCTTTCTTGAAAAATCTTATTTTCACTTTGAAACAACATTGTCTTTGCTTTCAACAGACGATCCTTAGCAATTTTACATTATTTAATTAGTTCATAGAATTTTAAATAAACCAATAAGAATAACTCGTGAAAGACATTTAAAAAAATAACCAAAAAGAAATGCTACATGTGGTCAAGAAGAAAAAATTGGTTAAAGAAATGAAAAACTTCGCTCTGAATTACAAACAATACCCAATAAAACAACAACATAACATATCCATACAATACAAAAATACCCATAATTTTATGGGTAATACCATAATTACCCATAATTTTAACAATACCCATAACTTTATGGGTACTACCCATACCCATAATTTTATGGGCAATACATTTCGTCGGATTTTAATAAAATTGAAAACAAATTCCGCAGATAAGTTTATGTAAGGAAAATTTAATCTCATCTAATTTTACTCGTTCAATCACTAATAAAATAACAGGCTAAAATAAAATAGAAAAATGTATCAATGAAGGAAGAAAATATATAAAAACACGCTTCCCTAGTAAAAAATACTTATTGATATCGCTGCGTAATTTAAAAGTGTAACTTAAGGAATTAAAGTAAAAAGAAACGTATACATTCGGGGATGGAATATAACTGGGGTTTTTAACCACCATTCTACGAGATCGCAAGTCAGTTTTCAAGTGTAGTTTTTAGTCAAATCGATGTTGGACAGTTTATAGCTTCTCCTGTTTATATGTCTTTCCAGTCGTGGTGCTGAAACCATCAATACAAAAGAAAATGTCGTTGAAAGGTACAATAAAGAATCTGTTGTCCTTTTCTGAATGTTAGACAGCTCAAACACACAAAAATAAACTCAAATAATATTCGACACACACACGAATAATACGAAGTGGACTGTATTAATTAATCTCCTTTATTTTGGCAGCCATCACACTCGAAGATGAACTGACCACACAACCTCTCTCTGGGGTTACACTTATTGAACTCTTTTATTTATGCAGCCATCGCACTCGAGGATGGACTGCCACACGCAACCTTTCTCGTTGGTTACAGAGGTTCAACTCCCCTTTCTTACATTCCTTTCTCTCTCGTCATCTCGCCCTGTCAGACACCCCCACAGACAGGACACCCCCACAGACAGGACACCCCGTTGACTTCCCCTATGAATGGGGACCTGGGTTTTGACGTAACACTGGAGAATAGCAAGAAGGTGAATAGCCCTGTGGGTGCATTATTGAAATTGTTGTATCTCTTTCTTCTGTGTGAACTGCTGAGACCAAACTTAGATGATAACGTGTAAAGTATGCAAATTTTACATATGGAAATATGCGTGCTGCCTTCGGAGTTATGTGATTACGACAACTACTAAACAGCCTCATCAGAATTTAATAAAAAATATTCTTAGTTAGAATGAAGCATAAATAAATGTTTGAAAATGGTATGTTTATAATAAAAAAAAAAATAAGAATAAATCATAAAAAAAATAATTACTTTTGAATGAATAATGATTTTTACCAGGAATGAAGAAGCATTTAAAAATATAATGGTACAACTCAAGATCTATTACACGAGGCCATAATTTTAAGGAGTGTGGTATATAAAACCAACTTTTTCTATAATCAAGCCGCAAGCTACAAGGAGGACTTTCTATTCCCCCCACACGGGGGACAACAATTACGCTACAGAACTCAATGAAATACCCGCCGAAGCATATGTCCCCAGGGGGGATAGGACATTGTGGCAGTAGAGGGTTTGTCATTGTCCTTGCTCCTGATGTCCTGATGATGTTACTTCATTTCTGTTATTGTTTATGGTCAATTTTCTTGCAAAAATGCTTTTAAACATCTTAGTTACTGAAATTATAGTTCAGTGGTTATAGTTAGTGTCACCAAACAGATCTTAATGAGCAATTCTTTTCATGCCCCATCGTAGACCCAAAATAGTTTTCTTTAGATGCAGACCACTTCGTGGCTGTTGGATAGGCTTTGAATTGCGGATACGCCACTGTCTTTTGAGCTTAATATTATTATAAACGATACACTAGTTAATATTATCTTGTATAATGATACTAAAAGGGGGGGAAAACGAACTCAGTCCTCTTTACAACCTAATATTCACATGAAAATCGAATATTTGTGGACCCTATGTATTCGGCTGTATTTTTTCATTGTCAATTTCAGGTGAAATACGAAAACGAAAGCAGAAATGCAGAAATACCTAGTAAACCATATTTGTTATAAATATCCGGGTCCTTTAAACTAAGATCTGGTCATACTATTTTAACTTTAAAACAATCCTTCCAATCACATAGACGGCCCGTGATGGAATAACTTGATTGTTATACACTCAAGAGCCAAAACATTATGACCACTCCTACATTTTGCAATGAACTCGCCTGGATGACGTATAAGACACGTGATCAGGTGGAAGTGGTATTTAACTGTAATTAAGTGGTGGTATTAATCCATGCCAAGGCGGGTTGAAGCTGTGTTGCGCGCCAAAGGTGGGCCAACTCGTTATTGACAGGTGGTCATAATGTTTTGGCTCTTGAGTGTATACGCCTCTATAATAATCGTATGTATCTACAAGAATCAATCATTATTCTCTGGTGAAGGAATTTGATAACCGACCTGTGTAGTTTATTCTGAAAACAATTTACTGACGATTATCATGTTAATGTTTATTGTTATTAACGTTAAATGCTTTATGTAACATAAACGTTAAAATGTTTTAGGTAAAATAAGCTGGACTCATTGCTCAGTGGTAACGTGAGCCGCTGAGGAGCCTTAGGGTGGAGGTTCAATCCATTGATGGTGGTTTGTTGTAGACACTGTTTCAAAAAACGAAGTAACTCGATGGCGTTTGTGATGTCCAGCATCTTGCCTCGTGAGTCGGACTACTTAGAGGGAGATTTCAGGTTTTCTCCCGTACGATATGCAAATGAGAGGGCCCCAAACAACTCCTACCGGAAGGCACTGCCCTCCATCTTCAGCGACACGAAGCCAAGTCAGACTTCTACATACGGGCGTTCCATCGCAACAGAATCTGTCTATTTACCACTACTCATGAGATGTCCGTCACGCACTGTAGGACACTGAGGATGAGTCACAACAACACACAGAACACAACTTTTAGGGGAAAAAAATGCAACAAGTAAAACACAACAAGTAAAACAGGTAACATAGCATAAAACATAACAACAGTTGTACATATCGTTCTTCAGTATTTATTAGAAAAAAATTCTGAAAAAGGATAAATTTTTAGTATAAAAAAACGTAACAAAATTAATAACATTTCATTTTTTAAAATATTGTAATAAAAAGTATTCTATTTTTTTATTCCTGACTTCGTTTTGAAGATGCATTATTTTTTGAAGCTCATTATTAATAGAAACATCATTCATTAATTTCTCACCTCAAAAGCCATGGATGTGTCTACATGGTCCGAATAATGTCTAGAATAGGGTGTTATATAGTCTAATGAGATCGAATCCATTCTGGTTTCTGCTGAAAAAGAAATGAAGCTTTTAAAAACAAATAACAAATTTTCAGATTATTTTATTACAACTTTTTAGAAAAAGAATTATAATTATTGTAGATATAGAAAGGGTATTTAATTTCAGACCTATAAATGGTTCTGGTCTTTAATAAGCAGTACGAAATATCGAAAAGTAAGTAAATTCCAATAATATTCTTGGAAAATATACGAATTTTATTAAATTCATTTTAAAATAAACTTTCTACTTATTAAGAGTTCAAAAGAATTATTGCATTATTTATGATATCATATTATTTATTATCATGATAATAAATAATATAATAATAATATGATTTATTGTCATATCCTTTAAATAATTATTGAATTATTGTATGATTATTTTATTGCTTATAATTATTTTAGACATAAAGGATTTAATTCCAGACTTATAAATGGTTCTGGATGGTATTAAGCGGTACGAAATATCGCAAAATAAATAAATTCTAAAAACGTGTGGAAAATATGGAAATTTTATGAAATTCTTTTCAAAATAAACTTACTGTTTAGTAACAGTTCAAAGCATTATTGCATTATTTATCATAACAAAAATTATCATCCTATTATTTATCATTTAAAGAATTATTGAATTATTGTGTTATTACTTTATTGTTAATAATTATTTTCTCCGCACAAATCTAGTAGAATATTGCTTTTTTCACAAACTTTATTGTGCATTTTTTGATTAGTTTCCTGTACTATCCTTGTACTACTACTTGATTTCAAAGAGAGGACATAATTTTATAAAGTACTTGGGTTTGGTTCGTCGCTCCACGGTCATTTTGTGAGTAGTTTAGGCTCATAAAACCGGGACCTACAGTTTAATGTGGATTCCGAACCACTAACAAAACATCCGTGCCACCGCCAGGATTCGAACCGGAAGTCTGTGACTCCAAAGGCCAGAGACAATTACCACTACGCTATTACGCTATTGACAACGCAATTACCACTACGTTAGACAATTGGCCACTACGCTATTGGCCATATATATATATATACACGCACAATTTAATAACCATGTACGATTAACATCTAATTAATATTATTATATTGTTAAGTTAAATTAACTTTGGAGAAAAAAATTGCTCATACATGATTGACCAGTTCCTCAGTCACTATATAGAATATGAACAATGCTAACATACGTTAGATTATCACGGGGTATAAAATATTGCCAACTGAGGTAATAACTTCTTTGCTTTTAATGCAACGTAACGAAAGAACATAAATTAACATCTAAATACACACTTTCATTATTTTGGCATTTTGTCCCATTTAATGAATTTTTTTCTGATAATCTCACCTGTATTCTTCAGCAAGCAATAATCTTCCGTCACCTGGCGTGGATGATTTTCTTTATTCACGTCATACTTTTCCAGGGCTTCAAAAATCTGCATAGAATTATAATGCCTTAATTATTAATGCATTAATAAATGTCATTAAAAATATTAAGTTGCAATAAACAATGTTATATATGCATTTACTTGATCAAAATACTCCAACACAGCTGTAAGGACTGATAATATCATGCAAATTTTGTATTGATCTAGTGGATTAAGTACCGCATAAAGTTTACGCGATATAAAAACGCTGTACAAGAAAATAAACTCTGTTTATACGTATCTCTAAAATGAAATATATTTATGCACTTCTCCTGATTCGGAAATTACTTATACACTTCTCCTGATTCGGAAATTACTTATACACTTCTCCTGGTTTGAACTCTATACACTTCTTCCGGTTTGGAGTCTACACTTCTCCTGGTTTGAACTCTGTACATTTCTCCTGATTTGGACTCTATACACTTCTCCTAATACGTATCTCTATTTATGCTGTTCTCCTAATTCGAATTCTATTTAAACACTTATCCTAATTTGAACATTAAGACTGGGAAATCAGCGCCAGTTCCTCCTATCTCAAGAATTTTAAGTCTATCAGTTTATTTTAATCAAAAAAGATATTAGTTTTTAAAATTATTTTGATTAAAACAATTTTATATTAATTTATTCACAATGATTCCCATTAATTATAATGCTATCTGTATATTAAAGATTAATCTAGAGGAGGTGGAGGATGTCATAAATGCTTCACAGCTGTAACCTTCGTTGTAGTCGTCCTCTGTTTGTACATAAAAAGTTATTACCATTTGGCATCGAATCGAATTTTCAAATCATTTGAATTCTACATACATTTTATCATTTTATCATAGTTATTATCATTTGAATTCTACATACATTTCAATACCATTAGAATACTAATACCATTTGAATTCTATATACTTTTCATTACCATTAGAATACTAATACCATTAGAATTCTATATACTTTTCATTACCATTAGAATACTAATACCATTTTATTTCTATATACTTTTCATTACCATTAGAATTCTATATACTTGTGTTAAAAAATGACATATAATTCAGCATACATGTTAATATGAATTAGTAAGTATGCATGCTCCTTTGAATCAGTAAGCATAAATGCTAATTTGAATCAGTAATATTTAAATTCCTGAAAGCTTACGTTTCTCCTGCTGAACTGCTCTTTTTTCCTGAGCAGCCTGACGCTCTTGTCGACGAGTCCAACACCGCATAAGGAGGAGGGGCTGGCAGTCAACAGCATCGAAGCCTCGGTGCTGGGATACTGCTGCTCGTGGCGGAACTGCAAGTTCACCTGCGGATGGACGAATCAAGTTTTGACTCAAACACAAAAAAACACTCAGAAGAAAAACCATTCCCATAGGTGTGTTGTTTCTTATCCCACTTTGTCGACAGCAATATATAGACCAAGTACAAGAGCCCCTGTGTCTTAAAACGTCGAGTTATGATGAAGGGTAAAAAAAAAAAAAAAGGGGGGCAGCTTTTTTTTTTGTACTTGACCTTATGGCATAAGACATGGGAAAACTATGAATAATTATTGATAAGATGCAAATAAAATCTTGAATTATATCATAGTACATTTAAAAATTCAAGGAATTAAATATATAGGACATACATATAATACTAATAATAAATTGGAGACATAAATGGCAATGCATTTAAAAGAGCTTTAAATTTCAAGGATGAATTCTAAAGAACAGCGTTTTTTAGAATTTATTTTGTTACGTTAGTTCAATTTCTTTGAGAGAAAAAAGGGTTTCATGGAAATCTTTAAAAAAAAAAGTGTTTTTTTTTTCTTATCTCACTTGGTAGACAGCAACATCTAGAACAAGTGCATGAACCCGTAAACGAGTCATGATAAAAGGTAAAAAATGCAGCTTCTTTTTGTCAAAGACATAGGGCACGCAAAGAGAAAAGTCTACCTTTTCCCCAACTGGTTATACCCCCGGGAATTGGGTACCCATTTTAGTCACCTTTTACAACATGCATGGGCTGCAGTGGAGCTATTCTAACCTGGACCCACATTGGAATAATAGATAAATGTTTGTAGGCATGAACGCATTAAACGTTTGTAGTACTTTCGTACTTTCGTATTTCTCGATAAAGATATATAACTAAACAACTATAACATACAACATAAACTATTTTGTTTATGCAGTCATCCACTTCCTGAAAGGCTTCAAACTAATTATAAGTCATGCATTCATCAAAAACTTAAGCTAATTATTAGACGTTTGTGATCATTCAATCTAATCTGCTAATTAAAAAGTCGACCAGTATTGTAGTCGCATATTATATATTATATTGTAAAATTATTGTAGTATCACATGTTAAGTCATGCATTGTAATGTAAAATTATTGTCGTATATTGTAGTATCATGTATTAAGTCGTATATTGTATTATAAAAATATTATAGTAATAGTGGTTTGGTCAATATTTTGGCCAAAAACTGACGAATAGAGAAGTTTTACAACCCTACGTAAATTTGCAATTACGTTTCTCTTTTAATATTTGGATTTAAGCAATCACTATTCCATCGGAGTTTTAAGTATAACTGCTACTTCTTCATTAACGCAACAGAAACCGAAAGAAGCCATTCATTAGAGATAAGAAATTAGTATGATTTTCACTACATAGGCTTTCATAAATATTTATACTTCATCTTCAGTAGCACAACAGCTCCATGACCGTATGGCCCACAGCCCCAAGGCCCTCTACCTACAAAATCTGTCATCTGCCTAGAGCAAATTTCTTGACAGGAGACGTTTTCTTTTTTACGGGATAGGGTAATCAGTATACGTCCAACGCTCTACAGTCATATTAGACGGGGACCTATGGGTTAAAGTGTTTTACGAACCACTATAAATATCCACGGGACTTGAATCCTAAACCTGTGCATCGAGCATAATTGCTACTAGAACTTTTAATATCTAAGTGGAAATGCTCCTCTTCGAATACACTGCTATCATTTAGTCATCGTATTAAAAAATGTTTTACTAAGGGTCATTCTTTCAAAATACAATTATAAAACTAAGAAACAAACTTAAATACAATGAAAAGGTAGGAATTACACGATATTTGGGCCCCATCCCAATTAATCTCACCTTATTAAGTAGGCAGTGTGCTATTCTGAACATCCTGGCATCCGCAACAATCTCCCCGTCTTCTCTGACGTAGAAAACCAGGAGTCGTGCCAAGGGTGCCATGGTCGCCCTGGGATCAAAGCTCAGTAAGAACTCGCCCACTTCCTTCTGACTTGAAGAATTGGAAGAAGCGTTGGCAAGGTGACGCTGGGACATGCCGGGGACTTTGAGGTCGTACCTCACGGGGTCCTGGTCCTTCGAGTAGAAGGCTCGCTGGTGGGAACCTTGCTGGACTATCCGGCCTCGGGACAGAACCTGTGTTAATAGTACTATAGTTAATTAGAACGAAATTGCACGACGAAGTCATCTATGGGCGTCTTACATAGAATCAGTTCAAGTGGAATGAAATATTTATTAATACGTAACAGAAAAACCGTTCTGAATATGTATTGATCTAAGTTATCCTAAATGTAATAATTGCAAATGCTTTTAATAGAAGCATTAGCAATAAATATTAGAAGCTAAATCGTTGAAAAAGGACAGTGAATCCTTATAAAATACATCTTGTGGATCTCAGTGATTCACTATAGATGTTATAAATAATATGCTGAAAACAATTTTTCATAATAAAATTGCTTATAAATATACACAGTTAAATATGTTCATAAATATACGCAAATCAGTTAAAAAGTGTTCATATACGTAAATCAGTTAAAATTTTTACATATTTTGCCGAGCTTTATTCCTATTGATTTTAATTTAAGTCTTAAAAAGTAAAGGTAAATTAACGAAATATTAATTTAAGGTCAAATTTTAATATCGTATCGAAATCTTAATCATCCGAGAATTTTATTTTCTTATCGGCTAGCAAAAACTGCTTTCCACAGTGAAATCCATGACAGTGGAGTTGATTACTGTTTTGCAAGTCACTTACTTGGTGATAGAACTTGATGGAAGACCCTTTCTCTGCTGTGTACCGAATCTTGACTCCTTGCCTTCTCTCGCACTTCATCTCTTGGGCCATAGTCTCGATCTGTAGATAGCTTCCAGACTTAGAGTACCAAGGGTGAAGGTTCAGAGTGGTTGTAGGCTGATAAATGTCGTGTGAGCGTATGGTCTCGTAGTCCACTGCTTCTGCCTATAGGGAAGTTAAAAATACAATATGAAAGGTAAGTATATGTTGTGAGTAAACATTTTATGGTGAGATTCCGTGTATAGAGATTTTTCATTGAATGCTTAGTGGTAGTGCATGCAAGAAAACATGGCTTTTAATCTGATGGTGGGGTTCATTTTAGTCATTGTTTTCAAAAACAAGAGTATTCGATGCTGCTGCTGATATCACGTATGAACGCCTCAAATCAGCAGTGAGTTTGGTGGAAATTCAATAAATTAAATTGAAATTAATATGAAAATATTCATAAATAAAATAAAATAAAACGCTTCTATAGATTATTCAGAATGCTAATGGGACCTATGAACGCCTCAAACTAACAGCGAGACTGGAGTAAATTTTCTGGATTTTGTTTCATACTTATTTTTAAACTTCGAAACAAGAAACGTTTATGAAATAAAATAATTTGTTTCTATAGATTATTCAGTAGGCTAATGAGATCTAGATACACATGCGCCACTTTAAAACTGCTTTTTTGCATTCATGTCATCTTGTGCAGGAATATTATGAGTAGAGAACGTAAATAACAACACAATGTCATTTAAAGCAAACATTTTAGAACGACAACATGATTTAAAATAATATCAACTAAAATCTTGCGTATATGTTTCTTTTTCTAATGCAGCTGGCAATACATAGACAGTTATCTTTATGCCATAAGCAAAGGGCTGCACCGTTGTTACTCATTTAGCACTACCAAAAGTGTAGCTTGAAGATAGGCTACGGATATGAGTAACACTACCCATATAAAGCTTTATGATCCTATTAGATTGGGATCTACTGTTTAAAGTGGATTAAGAACCACTACAAACATCCAGGGAATCGCCGGGATTCGAACCCGAAACCTGGTGTACCGAGCGCTAGAGCGTAGTCACTCGGCCATCAGGCCCCTTGCCGTAAACGCCTCCATATGAAAAAGGCAATTTGGAGTTTCTTTTATCAACCGTTAATTTTATTCGATATGCTTACCATGGATTTTTTTTTCAAATGCGTTTCTACTAATTAGAAAAAAAAATTCGATTTCCTTCCATTTGGTATTAGAAGTCTGACGATTATGACATAGATTAAATTAGTTTCTGACTAATCTTTTTGAAAGTTGTTCCAACCATAAATAACAACAGGTTGCTTGTTATTCTTCCTCTTCAGCTGAATAAAAACAAATTCTGTGTAACCGTTTATTGTATTCAGCAGGAAAATACAACAATTGGTATAAATGCGAGGAGAATCTTACAAAAGTATATAAATATGTGAGAGAAAATGCAAGAAGTAACGAATTTTCACAAAAAATAAATAAATAAATAAAAAATGCCAACTTACCACAATATTGATCTGGAGGTAGTCCGACGGAGCTGGGGCGACAGAGAAGGGTATGACGCCTTCTTGGTCGGAGGTGAAGAGATGACAGAATTTTTCTCTGGGAGCGGATCGCAGGTAGACATTGGATGGGCTTTCGTGGTACTCGGCACATATCTCTATCTTCTCGTTGGCGACAGGAACTCCATCTGGCTTGGTGACGCTTAGCTTTAGGATTAAAAAATTCGATGATGACAAATGAGAGTGTTGAAATATAACCATCACCATTTAAATACATTATACTTTTAAAAACCTACAGTCCATTTCTGTCAATCCTATATGTATAGGGCGGACAGCAGTTATATTCAATTAAAAAAGTTTTAAGGAATAATATGTATAGCGTGGATAAATAGATAGATAGATGAATTCTGTAATATACAGGGTGATTATAATTGAAGTCCAACTTTTAAAATGCTGTTAAAAAAACCATTCAGCACAATGAATACAAATTTAAACTGAAGATACTTGAAGAAGGGAGAAATGGTACTGCATCAAAAAAATGTTCCACCGAATTTTCCCATCCGATTTGGCATGACCTTGCCGTGGGGGAACTGAAGATAATTCAAGAAGGGGGAAACGGTACTGCATCAAAAATAAGTCCCACCGATTTTTTTCATCCAATTTGGTATTGGATGGGCTTGGAAATACATTTTCGTGGTGGATGGGCTTTCCACTAACAATGTCACAACTGCTGAATGACTTGGAAATCATTTTCTCCGTCAAAAAACTGAAACAATCAAGCATAGTGAACACTACAGTTGGTTTAATGTGTAACTCATGCCAAATACGTTGTATTTTCTATTCAAAATATCACTGGCAGCCGAATTCCCTTTCTTTATGACGCTTACAGCGCCATCTATTAATATACTTTTTTTATTAATATTCTATTAATATCTATTAATACATCTATTAATATATATTTTTTATAGGATGACGAACAAAATTTAATATTTAAAAAATGTATAGGTTTACATATTTCTTAGTATACTCATAAAATGATATTGGTAAACTTTTCTTGTTTATATATGAATAATAATCTAAAGTATGTTGTAAAATCATAAGTAAAGCTCTTGAATATCATTATTAAGCCATTGCATTTAAATATCATTAGACACTGTATTTGAATATGATTAAGACATTGCATTTGAATATGATTATTTACACATTACCTTTGAATTATCATTATTAAGACATTGCCTTTGAATATTATTATTAAGCCATTGCATTTGAATATCATTATTTAGACATTGTATTTGAATGTCAGTATCTAGGCATTGCATTTGAATATCAGTATCTAGGCATTGCATTTGAATATCATTATTAAGGTATTGCCTTTGAATATAATTATTAAGACATTGGATTTGAATATCATTACTAAGATATTGTATTTGAATATCATTATTAATGAAACAAATACAACAAAAATCGGAAAAGTTTTGGTTAAACATCTTCCCAAATGATTTTGGCGCAATTGTATGTTAAACCTATACTTGGAATCCCAACAATCTTTTACCTCTTACAGAACTATATTATAAAAAAAATAGCTTCAGAATAATTAAAAATGTGATTTTTACTTTTATGGAAATTAGATAAAATGTGAATATTTACCGAAAATTGCTTTTTTTAACATAGTCGGATACCTTAAATAAAGAATAATCACAATGTTGGATTGTCTCACCTGTCCGAAATAAGGTAAGCCTGGTTTGAAGTAGTCAGAATCTCCTTCCAGACCCAGAAATGTCAAACTGAGGGCTGAATGGGAAACATCCAGGGTGGCTGATGAGTTCCCGACAATACCTGAAATAAATAAAAACAATGTGTACAGTTATGTCAAATTATGCCAAGCTCAATATTTCCTATCCAATGAGTGATTTGCAGAAAGATGGTTATAATAAATAATTCATAAAATAAAGCAAAATAATATGGTTTTACTACCTGTTCCATTTTCGGTAACTCTTACGAACACCTCAATATTACGGATTCCCAGTCTGCGACTTTGTACCAGAAAGTCAACGGCGTAAATATCGATGATCTCACAACCTGATATCTGCAAAATACGAAACAGATTTCTCCTTTCAGTATAATACGCTGGAGGATTAAAGTATTCCGTGATAAATTTATTTTCCATAAAAACGTGTTATGCATTTCATAGATATAGTAAATTTTTCTTTCTATTAAATATGTAAAATAAAACATTTAAAGAATTTGTCAATTCTAAGATTAATAAAACTGAATGAACGGATTCAAATTAATGCTCTATCATTGAAACTATTCGAGTTCCAGACGACTGTAGGGTACATCAAAGTAAGAAAGGCTAACCTTTTCTGATTGTAACTGAACTTCTATGCAGTATCTTTCGATAACAATGTAAATGATAATATTGGGAAGGCCAATGAATGTGTAGATTTACATCCAGAATGAAGCAAATGGGCATACATTTTTTGCTACATTAATGCAAATATTTACGACTGAATTTATTTCATAAGTTTGGCTTGGAATTAATAAACAATATTTATTACATTAAACTTAAATTTTTTTAAAAAATTTATAAATAACATTGTTTGTCCTTTTGTCAATTACTCCGTTACTCTATACTTACATTGTCTTTTCAACTTACATATTGAGTATGTTCATACCCTGCCTAGAACACAGAAGCTTTCGATTAATATTTGCTCCTAAGATTTCAAATTGAATTTCTTCTTCTCACTTACTACTATACACCAAATCATCGTAGGCTCACAAATTAAAAAGATTAATTGAATGTCTATTGAATGATTGAATCTAAAAAAAAGATTGATATTTTTAAGATCTAAACATTCTTATGTTTTCCTTGGAGAAAGAAAGTGAATGTAATTAAACTTTTATGACATTTTTTTAAACTTAAGTCAGATGATAATATTGCATAGATTATTTCTTCCAGGAATCAAACAAATAAGACTGACTTATTTTGATTTAATTGACTTTTTCCAAAACTTTACTTTGATTTTTTTATTGCTCCTATTTATTTTTTTGATAAGACTTCATTTTGATCAACAAGTAAAGTAGAATTGTTGCATATCTCCAGTTTTGATAATAACTATAGAATCAAGAAATTACTTTATTTTTATAACGATTCAAGTGTTTATTTCTCTTAAATGTAAGTTATTTGTACTCATTTATTACCCCTGCTATATAGGAAAGAAAAAAATATATTAACAGTATTTGCTGAACTATTTCATTTTACCAGGCCAGAGTACTTGACTGTAGGAACATGTCTTGATTCCCATGGGTTTCTCTTGTAGTTTGCTTTCATTTCGTAAGTTCCATCTACTTTCTTACCGTACGTGTACCTGGAAAAGGATTTAAAAATACAGATAGGATTTGTGGTTTTTAATATTACTGATTCATGGTGTAGTAAATTGTTGATTCATGATAATTGTCATCTGTTTAAAATACAGCAATTGTTTCATACAACATTAAATGAAATTTAAAAAAAAAAAGACTAAAAATTTAGGACTAGGCAAACCTTTAACGTGGATGTAAATTTGAATTGGAAAAACTACTTTTTATACATATTAAAAGACATCATGAAAATGTGATGCACATCATTAGAATGAAGTTCCCTTATCATCATCATCAAAATTGCCCTGGGTGAAATTTGATCATTTTAGCCAATTTTTGAGTCGATAACTTAGCCTTTTCCTGTGTAAATGGATTCCTTTTATAAAACAAAAGAATATCTAACAATGTTCTAAGTAATTCAAAATAAAATTAATTATAAAAATTAGGCATCAATAAAACTTTGCAAGTTTTTTTATTGACACGAACACGGTTAATCATTTAGCCACTACCTTGGGGGCACGCTTGGCTTGCAGGTATGCTATGGACGCGAGTAACACTATACTCACAACGCTCTACGATCCTATTAAACCGGGACCTACGGTTTTAAAGTGGATTCTGAACCACTGCAAACATCCATGACACTGCCGGAATTTGAAACCTGCGGCACTGAGCACCAGAGCGCTAGCCACTCGGCCATCAGGCCCATTTTATTGATTTGTTCTTCTTTAAAAGGAAATACTCAATCCTACAAAGAAGCACTATTCTGTCACTGATAAATCTGTGGTATTAGGGGAGGTTTATGGAACATTTAGAAACAAGAACATTCCATGAATTTTAGGAGAAGATTTGTCTCGAATACATACATCATATTTTACGAATACATATGTGGAATACATGCTTCATGCCCAAAATACATCATATTTTATAGTTAATATTCCATGATTTCTGGGAAACGAATTTCAATATTATACACGTTTAAATACTTGTTGAACCACATAGTTAAAAGACATGCATTGCCAAATATAACAAGAGTTTTTATCACCAATTTATTTCTTACTTATATAGAACTTGTAGAAACTTCTTATTTATATATACTTAAGAATGAAAGATTACGCCAAAAATGTGCCACATTATAGCATGGGCTCACAAAAGGTAGTGTAGCCAGCGAAAATGCTTGTCCGTAAATATGAGAAATGACTTCAAAATGCATTTCAATTATTTATTTTTTCTTCTTTTATACATTTGTAATTTCCTTGACAAAGGATTATTGGCATGTTTCAAACTCTGTTGTTTTATATAAAGTATTCATACTCACTTACCAAGCACAAATCTCTACGGGTATCACTACGGCGTCAGCCATTGCAAATGATGGAGGTTTAACTTTCACTTCAAACTTAGGCAAAACTAGAAGAAATAAAAGTATGTATGGTTGTATTTTTTAAAAGTCAACAGTTTTTAATTTTCAAGGTTTTGAATGTTATGATAAATAAAGAAATCACATCAGATATTGTAAAAAGGATTGATGTAATATAAAAAAAAAAACTTCACAACAGGTATAGCATATCATGCTTAAGACTAATTAATACAGGACAGTCTAAAACAGTGCTTAGAATATCGAACATATACACTCAAGTGGCAAAACATTATGACCATCTGTCAATAACGAGTTGGCCCACCTTTGCCGAGTAACACAGCTTCAACCCGCCTTGCCATGGATTAATACCACCACTTAATACCAGTTAAATACCACTTCCACCTGATCACGTTCCTTCCACGTCATTCAGGCGAGTTCACTGAAAAATGTAGGGGTGGTCATAATGTTTTGGCTCTTGAGTATATATGGTTGATATATAAAACATATATATGGTACATATGGTATGTAAAACGCATATATTGGCATTAATATAGATAAATAGTTCTTTCTTACAATTTTACAGAAAGAATTAGTTTAAAAGTGAAATCAGGCATATGACCGTGATTTCCTGTGACAATCAGACCCAATCTTCCATCAGTGATGTTTGCAGGTACTGAATAGTTCTGGGTTCTAGCAGGTACTGAATAGTTCTGAAAAATTCAATTGCTCTCTCAATAGCTCCTAGGCATATGCTATATAGGGATTAAATCTGAAGATCTTACAAACCAATCCATCTAGAGAATATCCTGATTTTCAAAAATTCCTGAATTAAATTAGCCCTATGTGAACGTTCTTTGTTAACCATTAAAATAAAATCCTGAATTAACTGCAAAGGGCTCCAAAATCACATAACTAATCCGAATCTAATAACAATTTGAAATTTGGCTACGTGAAAGTCATGAGACTGTTGAAAAGTTATTGCACTCATGTAATGGATAAATATTGATCTTCATTGGCCGTCATGTCTCTTGGACGACTTTGAGTGGGCTTTGTCTTAGCCAATCCAGTACCGTTGAACTGCTTAAGCAAGCACATGGCATTATGTTATAACATCTAATTCGAATAAAAATATACATTTGAGGTAGCCCTGCTTCCAGTCTTTCTACTATTCACCACCTCATTTCCTCATTCAAGCAACGGGAATTATTTATTTTAATTGGTTGCTTTTAAATTTCATCTAAAATTGAAAAAAAAGCCAGTACAAAATTCAGCGAAATGCTGAAACAAATAGAACAGGGAAATTGTCACAAGCGTTCATAAACTTCCTCAAAATACATATGCATTCGGCACTAGAAATTTACATCTTTGCTTAGAAGTATTAATTTTACTTTATGGAGAAAAATGAAAAAATTAGTAAGTTCTCTTAATTTTGAAAGCAAAACTTTAAAATTATTTAGACGTATATCTTGACATATGCGTTTAAACAATTGTAAACAATTGGGGCCTATATCAGACTATGTCGGAATAGTCTTCAAAAATGATGAAACGGTGCTATTCAGCAGCTAGTCTTTTCATCGCTATTCTTTATGGTCTTAATTATACACTTAGCGTTCATTTATTTTCTCTTTGAGGATGAAAATATGTGTCACGATGGTTACTGCCTTTAAAAATAGTAAAAATCAAGTCTTAACTGTTCTAAAGTGGATAACTGAGACTACTACATCGCACCACATCACTGTGCCTAGAGCTGAGATGCTTCTTTATAGTTTTGGAATGATGTGGTTGAGAAGTCTGATTGGGCTGTCTGACGCTCTATGATCCTATGAAACCGGAAATTACGACATAAAATGGATTCCGAACACTCACAATCATCCATGGCACAGCCGGTACTCGAACCCTGTGGTGCCGTGAGCCAGAACGCTAGCCACTCGGTCATCAGGCTAATTGGGACTATGGATAATTGGGACTGTAAAGAATAGTGCTGAAAAGACTAGCTGCTGAATAGCGCTTTTTCATCCTTTTTGAAGACTATTTCGACATAGGCCATATACAGATTTATTCGAAGTTACTTTGTCCAGAGACAAAAATAATATAAATTTATAATAAAGACAATAAAATATGAAATGAATTATATGAATTTAATTAATATATATAATATGTCGACAGGTCAAATTTAAATTACTAATTTGCAATAAGTGATGATATGAATCTAATACACTAACATGAAGCCAGTGACGGTCTGATGGCATGGCGGAAGCTTGCCTGAATTGGTTTCCTGTCCTTTTATGTGCTTGTATGCATTTGATGCTTAAATATATCCTGCATTTATAATTTATAATTCATCCATCGATCACTTACATTTATTTATTTCCATAGCTTAATATTTCATCTGTTCAATCTTTATAGAGATGTGAGAACTTAATTTGTATATATTTTTGTTTGTTCTTTGTTAACCAATAAACTTCGCTGTGTATATTTGATCAGTGAGTCTGATTTCCTATAGTCAACTCAAAATATCATTACATTTTTTCAAACATGAAGTTCACATAAAAGACCAATTTTATAACAATATAAGTCAGCAATTTTACTAAATAAATGATATGCATAATGAAACATCGATTCAAAAAATATGCAAGCTTACCATATTTTTCAACATCAAATTTCTGCGTACTGGTGACTTTATTGATAATGGTCTTGATGCTCCATGTCCCCAAAGTTGGTTCATTAGATAATGGAAGCTCCAGTTGAACCATACCTGAAATGAAATTCTATTATAAACGAGACTATTTCAAATTATTAGAGGGTTTTCTTTTAGTTAAATAAATAAAAAATAAACAAAAAATGTGAAATTTGTCTAACTGAAATATTATTTTGGACACAGATGTCAGAATGCCTACGGCCATACCATGCTGAATATGCCGGTTCTCATTCGATCACCGAAGTCAAGCATCATCGAGCACGTCAACCCTTGGGAGGGTGACCACATGGAAGCACCACGAGCCGTTGGCATTCAAAAATATTTAATAGTCCGGGGGATCCACTGTTGCAGTGGTTTCCCCGAGGCAGTGGTTGTTGCAGTGGTTTTCCCTGACGAGATCGCGACTCGCCTCTCGGATTCGAAAGGAGTACTTATAGCACTTCAAACGTTCGCAAGAACGAGGAAGATGGTATCTGATGGCCGAGTGGTTAAAGCTCTGGCGCTTCGTGCTACAGGTTTCGGGTTCGAATCCAGGCGGTACCATGGATGTTTGTGAGAGTTCGGAATCCACTTTAAACCGTAGGTCTAATATGGCTACAGAGCGTTAGACGTAGGGCTAACAACCCTACTCTATAAAAGGCATCCATCTCCTGTCCCGAACTTTGCCAGTCGGCAGACGGCCTTGACCAACCATGAGGCTGTTCCGCCACTGAAGATGATGATTATGATGTCAGAATCCTTTCATTTTATGTTTCCACGCAACAGCGTTTCTGCCCGTTGCCCATGAATTTGCTAGTATTGCTTACAACTTTGTAACAGACATTATCATTTCAGTGAAACAAAGTTGTTCCTTAGAAGAAATTGAGCAATGCCATACAGGAGGATTTTAGCAAATGAAAAGGCTGGGAACTTTCCGTTGTAGAAAAGCTGGGAAATTACAATTAAGTTGCTGTGCTATCTGTGGGAGATACTTCTTTTACTCTTCATCGACAAGTCCACTCTTTTTTGTTGTTGCGTTGAGATTAATCCTCAGTATGCTGCAGTGCGGAACGGGCATTCGTGGGGGAAAGCCTACTTATATGTGGGGGTATCTACTTATGGATGGACTCTGTTGTGATGAAGCACCCATAGGTAGATGTCTGACTTGGCAGCTCCATGACGCTCTTACAGTAATATGATACCGGGACTTACGGCTTAAAGTGAATTCCAAACCACTACAAGCATCCATGGCACCACCAGGACTCGAACCCGAAACCTGTAGCACCAAGCGCCAAGCCATTCAGGCCCACACTTTTTTTCACAGCAGCAATTCTCGATGTCAGTGGGATCAAATTTCAGTTTATTCTAGCTAGCGAGCATAACCACTTGAAGTCCCACTTTCAAAATATTGTAAAAAAAGAACCACTCATCACAATGAGTTAAAATTTGAACTGAAGATACTTGAAGAAGGGGGAAACGGAACACCATCAAAAACGTTCCAAAGTGTATTAATAGATGGCACTGTAAGCGGCATAAAGAAAGTGAATTCTGCTGCCAGTGATATTTTAAATCGAAATGACAACGCATTTGGCATGAATTACGCATTAAACCAATTGCAGTGTTCCATGAGCTTGATTGTTCGATTTTTTGGCGAAAAAAAAATGACTTCAAAGTCTTTCAATAGTTATGACACTGTTAGTGGAAAGTCCATCCACTATGGCAAGGTCGTACCAAATTGGATGGAGAAAATCGATGGAACTCTTTTTGATGGAATACCGTTTCCCCCTTCTTCAAGTATCTTCTGTTCAAATTTGAACTCATTGTGACGAATGGTTCTTTTTTTTACAGCATTTTGAAAGTGGGACTATAGTTATAATCACCCTGTATTTTAATGCTGAAATTCAGTTAAAAATTTTGTGTTTTTTGTCTATCAGAAATTGTCTCATGTATACAGCAAAACCAGATGCTAAGTAAATAAATATACATAGAAGGATCACTGGTTACGTCTACGCACTAACAATTTGTAGATTATTTATATCAAAATGCTGAATAAACATCAGATATTTTCCCAGATAATGTCTGCAAGAAAACTATCCTCCTAAAATTAGCGTGTTTATTATTAAAAAAAAAAAATCTTAAAGGCCATCGCATTCCATTCAAATTTCAAAAGTTGCTGCTTGTGAAATTCTTAAAGTGAATTGATAAATCTTGATAGCTGATCTTGATGTAGGGATTACAATTTAAAACTACGCATTTTATGAAGTTTCACTTTCTTTTATTTGTTTGTGTTTCATTGTATCAGCAATCATGTTAAATTTTGGAAAAAACAACAACCAATTTTTGATTAATAGAATTTCTAATTTGTTAGAATTCTATTTTAGTTTTATTAACAAAAAAATGAAAAATGATTCATTTTTAAATCAATTAAACTCAATTAAATTAAATGAATACTATTAAATCGGGTAAATTTAAACAAAATGTACTGGTAATCTATTGATTATTTTATTAATCTATAGATTAAGATTAATTTAATAATAAGATTAATAATAAATAAGATAAATTTATTAATCTTATTTTTGCCGTGCAATTAACAGACATGTAATCAATAGCAGAATTGAGTCAAACTCGTCTAGTTTTAATTATCAAGTTGGATCCTTGCAAATTTTTTTTCAGTAGAATCCAGATAATTAATTTCAATTGATATCATGATAAAAATTATAATATTTTGTAGTGAGCAGATTGGGCAACCATATTTAACTGGGCGTGGTTGGGTTGAGATACTTAAGACACAGGTTGGAGAACTCACAGCTTTATTTGCACAAACAACACTCACATATACTTAGAAACATACAATATTTAACGTATTTAAAAACAGATAATTATAGATATGTATTGCCGAGCTCCAGAGCGCTTGTCACTCGACCATCAGCTATATGAAGCTATACAGAAAACTAATATTTTGTTTTTTTGTTTTTAAAAATATTATTCTAAGTCAGGGACCTGTGACTTTCTCTTACTAGCAAGGGGTCACTGTAATTGACAACCTCTCTCTATACGAATGAATTATAAAACAATAAAGTTGAACTATTTTTACCTTCATCAAATTTAATCTGTTTCCATTGGACTACTCTGATATCTGAAGGATCTTCAATCCACACATCGGCTACCTGTAAATATGTAACAGTATTTTTGATTGTGAGTTAAAAATTTAAATATTTAGGAAATGCTTTATTCTAAAGAAAATAGCAATTAAACAGTAAAAAAAATTGAATTGGCAAAATTGGAAATTAGTCTATACTAATAACTTAATTCTAGGCTTATTTTAAATTTAAATTTCAGATTTAAAAAAATACTTGATTAACTGATTACTAATATAATTATATGATTACCAATATAAATTTATATAAAAAATTAAAGTATGATAGAAGAATTTTAATGTATTAAATAATACTGCAAACAATGAAAAAACTAATAACTCAGTCTTGTTAAAAAAATAAATTTAAAGTTAACATTTTAATAACTATTTAAACTAAAGTTTACTTACTGCATTTGCTTCTAAAGGTTTTAGTTGACTGTCTAGAGGCAGAACTCGAAATTTAACTGAAAAAATATTTTTATGATAATAGAATTAAATATTAAAAAACGTTTAAATGCATTTGAAGGATTATTAGACGCTTTCAAACCTATACAAAATATATTGATGTGAAATATTATGTAATTAATAAAATATTATAATTTTTTACATAAATTTTTATAAATACATTAATTTATACATCTAATTGAAGGTTGTTTAAAAACACAGTGAATATATATAAATAATTAGAATTTTAAAATACATGGCATTTTATTATAGTAATTTTTCCGAAAATATATATAAAAAAAAACACAGATATTCTGTAATCTTAAAGTAATATTTTGATGGATTTTACAGTAGATGGTAACAAATAAATAAACGTATGCATAAATTAAAATTCATAAAAACATTTATTATCATGCTATTATATTTATTTAACGTAAGAAATCTATAAAATGACAAGATAAATGATTGTGTTTAAACTATACAATCAATTTCTAACAACTTTGAGGTGTTTTATTTACAACTAACTGTTTATTCGGCTTTGCAGACAGAACAATGTAATCTGACAGGAGAATGATGTATACTACTGTGCCGAAAAAGTGAAACCAATTATTTTTTTCTCAAAAACTCTTTATTTATTCTTCCAAATTTATTTCAGTGCCCTCAAAGAAATCCCCCTCCGAATACAATGCACTTATGCCAAGATATTATCAATATTATTGGACTTTTCTTCCTTGCATTGTGTTTGTTTCGGATTGAATGGGACTATTAAATACTCATCCATTGATTTTTCTGGTGGATGTCTTACATTTGCCATTTTCATTGTATGATGAAAAGCATTCAAAAAAGTATGGAAATAAAATATATTGAAATATGCAAATATTTATACATTACAAAATATATATTTGCATTTGACTATTCTTTAAAGAAAGAAAAAGAGTAAATATTGCCAAGTTATTTTCCATCAACCTCTGTGCTCACCTGTTTGTCCCGGTTTGTAGATGGGCTTGTCTGTCTGGACGAAAGTGATGATGGTGGAGTGTCGTATGAACACCTCCTTCTCTGCCTCTATCTTGTAGCCGTCGCTGAAGGTGCCTTTCAGCTGCAGCTTGGCCTTCGTGTCAGTGGACAAGGGAGGAACCACGATCTCCACCCACATGTTCATGTCTGGAAAGAGTCGAAGTGTCAATTTTTTTTCTAATGCAGCTGGCAAACACTTAGACAGCTGGTCTTGGATGCCTTGAGGCAAGCGCTGCACAGACGTCCCTCACTTTGCATTACCCAAGGGGCTCGTGTAACTTGAAGATAAGCCACGGACGCGGAGTAACAATGCCCCCGCAACGCTCTACGATCCTATTAGACCGGGACCTACTGTTTAAAGTAGATTCCGAACCACTACAAACATCCATGGCACCGCCGGGACTCGAACCCGAAACCTGTGGTACCGAGTGCCAGAGCGCTAGCTACTCGGCCATTCAGGCCCCTGAAGTGCGGATTGTTGTGAGATATATTCTTTGATTATTTTTTACAGAAACTGTGCATTGATACGAAATACTCTTAAATTTTAATAATAAAAATTATTTTGTATTAAACATTAAAGTTTGATTGGTCTCAACATAAAATTGTGTGATGTTGTTTGAAAATGACACGAATGAAAAAAATTACTAAATAATAATTTTTATTTTTTTTTTATTTTTACACCAAGGACTTTATATAACACACTGTATGGGGAAAAACCCGGGAAATTTTTCACTAGATTGTCTGCGTGTTGACACATTAACGTTCAAAAATGCTGTCTGAATCAAGATCACCTAATATTTTATTAAGAGTAGTGTCTACAATGCACATTAATCTCTTATGAGTAACAATTTCGCGCTTTCTTACTCTATGGGAAATAAAACCTGGGAAATTTTCTAACAAACAGTCGGCCTGTTCACACATAACATTCACAAATGCTGTCTGAATCGAGATCACCTAATAGTTTATTAAGAGTAGAATAAACTATTAGGAACCATATGAAGATCGTCTCATCCTTTTTTTTTTTTTAAGAGTAGTGTCTACAACATACATTAACTGATTCAAATCTTTACTCTACTCTCTCGAATGTTAGCACAAGGGTGATACTTCTAAACTAAAAGATTGGGCACATTAGATGGTTCTTTTTTTTTTCACAATTTCTGTTCTTTCATTTTGAAGTGTAGTCATTTGCACCCTGATGTGAAGAATAACAGATTCAGCCAGGATACAACTATACCCACAAACAAGTAATATAAAAAAAAAATTTAAAGTCAATTCCTTCTTTTTTTTCTCGTTATATTGCAGGAAGTCCTTTATAAATAATTTTCATTCCTTTTTTTAAGTTTATCTGGCGCCGTTTATTGGTAGATGCATACAACTTAAATCTAAAAAAAATTTAAATTAATTAATTAAATTTAATTACTCAATTAATATTTTAAAAACCTGTATTAACATCCAGTGTCATCCACTACAAATTAAAAAAAAATGCATTGGAACTTGAGTGGATGTATAAAAAGTATTTTTTTAACGATTGAAAATTTGAACAATCTCTCTCTATATATATAATAGGGAGGAGGTGAGCTAATAGAAGGAATTGAAAAAGAAATTCCATTTTATAAATTTCCTAATTCCATTTTATAACTAGCTCTCACATTTGTATTAAGTAATGGAAAAAGCCCCAAAGGAAATACCCAGGCAATAATATGACAGCGAAATCTGATTTCAAAATATTGACCCATCAATCAATAAACACTGTATTTCACTAAAGTTAATAGAATTCGAAATTCCTCCCATCTCGTCCTAAAGAATTACGATATAACTCCTATCTCGTTCGATTTAACAAGCAGATAAGATAAAACTAATACCGCTTTAGATTGATAAATTTAAATTTAGATTTAGCATCGTTAGATTAATTAGAGAGATAGATAAATTTTGCAGCCTTAGGGTAATTCATTGTAATATTCTAACGAGCGGTTGGCTTCAATTTGTTACTGATCAGTTAAGAGATAATTTGTTCAGCAATGTTTCGTACACAGGGAACATTGATCTTATCTGTTTTATTTAATTTTTTTGTTCGCAATAAACATTAAAATATATGAAAAATACATAGATAAATTCTGTACAAAACTGTATTGATAAGTACTTTGTTTCATCAAATTTAGAGTTCTTTTTTGGCGGGAATGAGAATTAAAAGTCTTCTATAAAATCCACTAATGGTGTTTGTTGCTCTTTGTTAAAAAAGTTTTTTTTTCTTCTAATGCAGCTGACAAATAGACCGTGATCTTTTATGCCATAAGGGCTGCACCGATGTTACTCATTTTGCATTATCCAGGGGGCGCGTGTAACTTGATGGTAAGCCACGGACGCGGAGTAAAAATGCCCCCGCAACGCTCTATGACTCTATTAGGACCGGGACCTACGGCTAAAGTGGATTCTGAACCACTACAAACAAACATGGCAACGCCGGGATTTGAACCCGAAACCTGTGGTATCGAAAGCCAGAGCGCTAGCCATTCGGCCATTAGGCCCCTTTGTTCGAAAAGTTGAAATCGATTTTCTACTTTCTATTTCATGATAAATTATTGAGTTAAAATTTTGCATACTGACTTATTGCGGAAGAAATTGGATTGATATTCTGTTGAAAAGAAATTTTTATTGAATAATTTCGCATTTTAGCGATTGCTTTTTTTATATTTTGGCGAAATAATTTTGTACTAAATGAAGTTCCAGTATTTTATTCGAACTCTTTTTTTTAACGGATTCGATTTTGAGCTACTATTAACTAATAGAACGTTGAGAAATGAATAATCAGTCTGTATTGTCAATCAGATTTGGGGATGTTAAATTTGATAGAGTCTTCCGGCACTTTTGATAAGGACGCCGCACTAAATATTTAATTATGCTAAATTATTACCAACCATAACCTAACGAATCACGGTAAACAGTTTAAATGTCTGATGTGAAGGCTCACATTTTACATAAGCTCTCGCTAACGTAAGAGCTTTATTATTTTATTATATATCGATAGCATAGTACGAGGTACTCACTGTTGATGACAACGCCCTTACTCTCGGCCAGTACTTCCTGCGTGTACCAGTTCAGAATCTTTATGGTGACCTGTCCGCCTGATACATTGAAGGCTGTGAAGGTCAGGTACTCCGTACTGCCCGCATCGATGGACTTCGGGGCAGTCAGAATGAAACCTCTGTAAAGTAAGCATTAAGTCATCAACAGAATCAAATAAAGAAATACAAGGAGTTGTAAGTATGTGAGATATATATGCCGTTTTACAACTAGATATTGAAATAATATTCATTATAACTAATATCATCAGATAGAGTCATTGAAAGATTTATGGAAAAAAATTATTTTTTATTTGAGTAATCATTTTTGAAATTTCAATAGGTTTCGTTGTAGCACACACCACACATACAAACACACACATATATATAACGTTTCTTTTTTTAACGAGGCTATTTTGAAAGAATATATTTAGTTTATTGATTTTATTACCTTTGAAAAATAGACTGTTTCTGTTTTGGAGAAGTTTATGGTAAATCTCAATTTTGAAAACCAAACATTAAGTTAAGATAGATGTCGAAAGTAGAGTCAGACAGGAAGACCGGAAGTTTGCATTTTCGTTTTCATGAAGGAGGGTTGTCTTATCAACATATAGGATCAAAAATGCTTTAATGTCTTTATCAATATCTCCAAAGACTGAGAATACAAGAGAAAAAATCTTAATATCGTGAAGGATATCAGCCTTGCTGCAGACAAAGTTTTATTAATATTTACCGTAAAATAGGGTTTGTTCCTTAATTAATCAGTATATTCTTATTGGAATGATAATCCTCTTCGGTATCTGTCGTTAGTGTGAGGAAATTTCCCTTTGATTTTATTCTCGGAATATTTATATTCATTTTAATGTTTTAGTCTAGTCTCCATCGGGGATTGCGAAGAGTGGTTTTATGCGAGTTTTCTAAGGTTTGGTTTGGTTTGTCTCTTTACAGTCATCTGGAGCACACGTAGGCAAAACAGGCCAGAACCTACAGTTTAACATAGATGTGTAAGACTAGTGGAAGTAACATCAGTTCAATAGAGAGTTTTTGCATACCGTATTTTGGACGTCCGTTAGCTTTTTCTCCCTAGCGCGCATGCTCATAGGAAATTGCGCATGCGTATATGTAATAATGTTTCCTATAAGCATGCGCGCTAGGGAGAAAAAGCTAACTGACGTCCAAAATACGGTATGCAAAAACTCTCTATTTTTTCAGTAAGTTTGGGAAGTGCGTGAGTTCGGATAGATCTTCTAGTAAGAGATAGTGAGGTCAGTCAGAGTCAGAGATAGTGAGGTTTAGCTCTTTTAGCGAGTTTCTTACGAGGTTTGAGCGTGCATTAATTAAAACTTTTTGAGGTTATGGGGAGTTGTAAAGGGGCATAGTGTTCCATAATGAAAGAATAATACGTTTTAGAAAGACTTACATGGATAAACGTGCTTCGTATTTTTGTGTCATTAGACAAAAACTCGGAAGAACCTCCTCCAGGCAGTCAAACTGTCTAAGCAATACACATACACACTCTGTTATAACTTTAATCAAATCTCCTTATCAGTAGATTCACCTCAACACTTCTGCACATAACGTTACCACTGAACCATGAGGTGGGCGACGCGATGTGTTAGTTATGTTTTAAAATAAATTTCAAGGTGTAATCCTAAATTTATGACTTCTATTTTCAAACTGAATTTTTCATCAGTTAAAATTTTTAACAATTGATTGCACTCCTGTTTATTTTTTTATCCTTTTTTGGCACATTTTGATATAAATCTTCTCCGTGATTATTTTTGATTCCTATGATTTTGTATATTTTTTATTCAGGCATTGCAATAAATTCAGAATCATTTTTAACCTGAAAAAAATAATCATATAACGGAGATGAATGCCAGCTTAAATAAAATACATTTAAAAATAGAAGCAAACAAAAAACTACTTAAACAATTCATATTCTACAGCAGAGGTGGCCCACATAAATTATCTTGCGGGCCACTTTGGAAATGCATCCTAACTCCGCGGACAACTTATAAAATTACATATCCCCATATTTGATTGTGACTCACTATACACATTTTTTGGAGTGAAAAATTGAAACATAACGAGTTATTATTTTCGTGTTTACTATAGTTCTTACATGTAATCATAGATAATATAATGATAATGAAACTAAACGCACATTGTTAAGAAATATATAACACTCAAAAGGAAATATAAAAAATACATAAATATAAACGAAATAAAAAAAAATAAAATAATTAAAAAATATTTATTTTACTAGTGCGATATTTGTTTCTCCACTCTTTCGCTTTGCTTTTGCAAATCGATCTCCATTTGGGCATTTGAACATCGTAATTGGTGTTGCACCAGTTATGTTTGAGCGTGTTTTGTGTTTGATGAATTTTATTTTCCAAAAAAAAAAAAAAATAAAATAAAAATAAAAATTAAAAAAAACATTCGCAGGTGTAAGTTGAACCCAAAGCTCTAACAACGTTTTGTGCCAGATTTCTCAAATTGGGAAAATTCTCTTTTGTGACGCAAGTGTTATAAAAATCTATTTTTGATTCTAATGTTTCAAAAATGTTTTTTAATTCGATATCGCATTGTAAGTCAACCAGTTCCATTCGGAGAAATTCAGGGGCCGACTCGATTTAAACATAAAAGGAGATGAATATATTTAAAAAAATTTGTTGTATTTGTCTTACTCTAAATTACTGCTTTCAGAAATAGCTGTTTTCACTACTTTGGCCATTATACAATAAATATATTTTGTAAAAGTGTGATAAATTTCACGGGCCAAAAAAATGTTCAAGGCGGGCCGCGGGTTGGCCACCCCTGATCTACAGAGTAGCTAATAAATGAGCGATGCTATAATATTTTTGAATCGATAAATGCGCAACATCTGTCAAAATGCATTCACTCGAGCATGTTTATGAAGTTTCAATGAAGAAATCTGCTTTTATTTTATCAGAAGATGCATCAAATTGTTTCGAGGATTCTCAGACAGAATTTCGTTTCTCGGTCAGCGGGTCGATTATCCCGATAAAAGCAAAGGTCGCAGGAAAAAGTGACCTTATAACATACAAGCACGTGTGCGCATTCATGTTGGGCCCATCATAATCAGTTTTTTTTCTCATTTTGGAAAAAAAACCCTATTTTTGTGAAGTGAGAACGGAACATATGTTAAGAGATAATGTAGTTCTGATTATGATAGTGGGGAGATTGAAAATGGGACACCGAATTTTGATAAATAATATACTTTAACCTCCACTGGTTTCGTAAAAATCATAATAATTCATACTAAACATGAAATATATACAATCTAATTGTATTTACACTTATAACACTTTTTTATCATGTTGTGCCCTTATTATATCCCGAATAGTATCTGAAAAAGAGGTTCAGTTTGGTTCGTCGTTCTACTGTCAATTTTTGCATACTTTAGGCTAATTAGACCGAGACATGCAGTTAAGCGTGGATTCCGAACCTCTCATAAATATCCATGTTACAGCCAGGATTCAAACCTGAAGCCTGTGGTACCAAAGACCAGAGCTCTGGCCAATTGACCATCAGGCTGCTCTGAAAAAGACCAGTTATTACTTTCTGTAAATTCCTTTTTGATGTGTCGGACTATCATTGAGGTTGCTTACAAATCATGCAATAGTAATCGTCTATTGTAAAAAACTTTAAATTTAATAATGGTTTATAATATTAGTGTGCAATTTCTGTGTTTCAATATGCAATACCGAAAGCTATATGTACTATTTTTAATATGCAATATGTAAAGTTAAGCGTTGTTTCAATTATCACTATGCAATTCCTGTATATCAGCAAAAACATTTTATATAATAATCTTAAAATTAATAGCTAAAAAATTAAATTTTTATTTAGATTTGAAATGACCAAACATTATTTGATTTAAAGAATTTAAAGAAAAAAAAGTAATTACAAACTTTAAAATTGAAAAAAAGTTTTTGTAAAAATATATTTCATATTAATTAATAGCAAAACAGCAAAAATTCAGTTAAAGTGTAATTAAATTAAGGCAGAACTAAAAATCAAAAATTTTGAAACATTATAAAAATGTACGACAGTATCAAAACAAATGCTGCTGGATCATTTAAAAGAGTTTTTTTTTCAAAGTTTTAAGAAAAATTCTAGCATAAAACAATTAGATAGATAGATTAAACATTACAGATAAGAAATAACAGATATAGCAAATATGTGAAAATTGTTAGAAAGAAGTCTTAGTTACTGGTAGAAGTCTTAGTTTTAAAAGAAGATTTAAAACAAATGTAATTCAAACAAAGGACAAATTTCATGCAGAAATTTTAAATTAGAAATCACCACATTCATCTAAACAGGAAGTACTATTGATAATCCTATGATTCAATTTTTATTTATTAACATTCTAAACAAAAGTATTAAAAAGAATGCCGATATTAAGAAATTAAAAAATTAATTTTTGTTCAAATCAGAAAATGGTCTCAATATGGAGCTAAGAATACAGAGTTGTTCTTATTATATGATATTTTTGAATTTAAAAAATAAAACATTATACTTTATATTGAGATATTTTCAATATTTTCAAATTTCTTATAACATGAGATATTTTCTTTTTACTGGGTAGAGCTGACAGCCGCCCTACGCCCAATTCTTATATTATACCGGGACATATTGTTTAAAGTGGAGTCCGAACCACTGCAAACATCCATGGCACCGAAGGGTCTCGAACCAGAAACCTGTGTCATCGAGGGCCAGAGCGCTGCATAATACATTTTTAAATGAATGAGATTTTGTAAAACAGTCAGGCGAATATGATGATGAATGAAGTGGTATATGGGGATGTGAAGCAACAAGGACTATAATCCCCTAATCACTATATATATGAACAGTTAGTTTTTCCTTATTTTAAATATGTCATTCTCCACAACGCTCTACGATCGTGTTACACCGGGACCTACGGTTTAAAGTGGATTCGAAAACTACAAACATCCATGGCACCGCCACTCGAAGAAACCTGTGGTACCGAGCGCCAGAAAAAAGTCAGTCGAATTCTGTTTTTTAAAATATAGGTCAAAAAATGTTCTTTTAAGATATAGGTCATGTTTATGTATTTTGTTTTCGAATAATCTAGTTCAAACTTTGATATTGTTATCAGGAATGCCTTTGCTTCAAAGCTCATGAAGAATTTTGCTCTAAAACTGGTTAATAACTGTAATTAAAATAAAATGAGTTTTATAATTGGGTAATGAGAATTAAAAATATTATGCATTAAAGCGGATGTAATTTATCTAGTAAATTATTATTGTTATATACAATGTCACATTTTATTTCACGAATTCAGTTAACCAAATTTTAATCAGTTTTGATTTCTACGATTAGTGTTTGTGCGTTGTTCTAGGAGGACCACCATTTTGATGAAAAACATCAGTGACAATTTTCGTAACTTTTCACATTTTTCCAATTCATTATAGAATCCGTTCGAGATAGCAATTGATTCTTAGAAATAATATCTCTTCAAAATAAATGGTTTTGAATGCAATGATTGTTAAGAATGAATGAATGAGAAACTACATTGTGCGTTAGTTCCAATAAATTATTTGATTTCCGCTTTTGGCTCGTATTACAGTCATTTAAAAAAAAGATAAAACTTGATTATTGAGTGCGATAGTGTTTTACATCGGTCTGATATCAAGTTTTTACCAAAAATGCGAGGAATTTTCCCCTAAAAATTGTCCTGGAAGTTCATGTTACACTTCTCCCATAGTTTTGGCGGCCTGATGGCCAACTGGCTAGCCCTCTGGTCATTGGTACCACAGGTTTCGGGTTCAAATCCTGGCGGTGCCATGGATGTGTAGTGGTTTGGTTTGTCGCTCTATGGCAATCTTGTACACAGTGTAGGCTAAACAGACCAGGACCTACAGTTTAAAGGGGATTCTGAACCACTACAAACATCCAGGGCATCGCCGGGACTTGAACCCGAAACCTGTAGTACCTATCGCCAGAGCGCTAGTCACTCGGCCATTCAGGCCCCTGGATGCGTAGTGGTTCGGAATCCACTTTATGCCGTAGGTCCGGGTCTCATATGACCGCTACACAGTCCATTCAGACTTCTTCTCACCCACATCATTCAAAAACTGTAAAGGGGCAACTCAGTTCTAGGCACAGTGGTGTGGTGTGAGGGTTCGGAATCCACAACTTTAGGTCCCGGTCTAATTAGTCTAAAGTGTGCACAAAATGACAGTACAACGACAAACCACACCCAATAGTTTTTGAGAACAATGTTTACCACTGAAATAGTTTTATCTATTATAAAATAGTTAACTTAATAAAAAATAGTTAGCTTATTAAAAATTAATACCTATTATAAAGTGCTAAAAGGTTTCGTTTATTTTCCACTAAAATTATTGTTACTAATCTTTTTTATTGCGGATAGCGCAAAAGAAAAGTAAAGTCAATACATATTGTAATTTCTTCAATATAACAATATTGTTTTGGCCAAATTAAATTTCTTAAAATAACTTCCTATTAATACCAAATGTCGAAAAGTGTAGCGGAGAGCGTTATTCCTAAGATGCCCTATCTAAACTATGAACAGAACTAATGGAGTTGAGCATAAATAAATAAAAACAAAGAATTAATTAGGCAATAAAGAAAATCTTTCATCTGCAACAAAACGAAAATAAATAACCAAAATTTAATAAAAGTATTTTTCTTCTTTTGCCTTTTGATATATAGGCCATTACACAGTTATCAGAATTGAATTGCTATATTACTGCTAATGTAAAAAATTATTAAAAATTGATTGCTTGATTGAAAATTGAAGTGATTATTTTATAAGTCCCGGAGGTGCTATGGATGTTTGTAGTGGTTCGAAAACCACTTTAAACCATAGGCCCCACTCTAATATGACTGTAGAGCGTTGGTTGTAGGGCTGGCAACCCTACCCCGTAATAAAGAAAACACCTCCTCTTTCAGAATCTCCCAGTAGACAGACGGCTATGGTCCGACATGGATTGTAGTGCTAAGGAGTTAGGATTATTTTATAAATTTAAGAAGAATAACTTAGTTAATAGTTCGTTATTTCTCAGATCATATCAGATTTTTTAAATTTGTCTCATTAGCATGCTTGGTTGAGTTTTCCATGGATCTAAAATGTTCACTTAGAACATAGTATTATTCCATACATGCATGCATATAATAATACGTCATATATTCGTAAATTTGTCTTCAATTGTTTTGAAATATCAGCAAACCACATGTAGATTCAAAATTCAATTGAAATAAGAAGTCAGAGAATTCAAGAATTAATTGCATACTTATACATACTTTCATTCATATTTAATTTCATACTCATTCCTTTTACCAATTGGCAAACATTTCTAAATTCGGTTGAATTGTCTTATATTTTTTTGATTATAAATATTAAATTTAATTAGTTTTAAAATAACCTGGAAAAACATTGAAAATATAATGTCGAGTAATGGTATCAAATTCATTCGCAAAAATATCACTAGACATCAGAATTAGTTCCGACCTGGTACGAAGCAATTAATAATGCTATTTTTTAATTTCAGAGTAAATGTTGTTAATTGCACTGCAGAAATTGTAAATATTTGATAACCATGTCTTACCGTAATCGCCTATCAAAATTTATATTATAATCACGTCCGTTAGCAATTTTCTAAACTTACATATCTCAATAATTTACAGATACGCATGTGGGCTGCTCTATAATACTTTTCCATACATTTAAGCAAACAACCCGGGCATCAATTTAAATCAAAGAAATAAAAACAACATTTAATAAAATACTAAAATCTAGGCATCAATTTAAATAAACTTACATCATTTTATTTTTATTATCGTTAGCAAAATAGCAATATATACAGACTGTGGGCTGCTCTATAATACTTTTCTATCATAATTTAGTGTTGTTACTCTTATAGAATACTAGCATATACAACCCGGCGTTACCAACCTTAAAAAAATAAAAACTCTTATTAACTTTTAATATCAAAGAAATAAATTAATAACCAACATCAATAATAAAATACTAACAACTTTTCTACGGAATTCGAAATTCTAATATAAATTAATACTCTAATAAAATTTAATGTTCTTACTGTTCAAAAGTCAACAATTATAACGAATCATGTGAGTCCATTTATAGATTCAAAATGAAATGTAATTCAATATCTGATTTAAATTGTCTTTAAAAATTTGTTGTGACGAAAGTTAATCAAGGACGTCGTATGACTCTCAGACTTTAAAATGTTGGATTTAGAATTTTAAGATACGAAATTCTATTATTCTTATTATTCTAGTTTTGTGTATAAATTTATAAATTACATGCATTTTCTCCTTTGCTGTTATATCTTTCTTAAGTGTGCTTTTCTATATTTTATCATTATTAAATCAAGGCAATTAATTTGTGGTCATTAAATTATTTTTAAAATATGTAGAGAGAGTAATGTAAATTACTCTCGTGTTTTATTTAATTTGGTTTGGTTTGCCGCTCTACGGTCATTTTGTGGACACTTTGAGCTAATTAGATTGGAACCTACACCTGATTCCAAACCACTCACAAGCATTCATGCCACTGCCAGGATTCAAACCTCAAGCCTTAAAATTTACAAAACTAATAAGTTTTGTAATTTTTAGAACGGTGACATGTTACTTGATAAACATGCGCACGTTATCATATATATTAATATGTTTGTATTGTTTGAAATCTGCAAAATTAAAACTAAAAATTTAACTGCTGTGTTTTGTAATGGAAATAAATATACATGAATTGCTACATGTTTCTTGAAAACTTAAAAAAAACTGTAAATTATATTTTTTTTGTATAAAAAATACTTTTGACTTCCAAAAGAAAAATAAAAAGAATTTATAACCAAATACTGTGGTTCTTATTACCAATGCATCTAATATAAAAATTGTAGATATTATCTGGATATAGTAATTTCTGATAATGTCATTTTTAATAATAATTATAGAAGTAGCTATAATAATCAATGCAATTGTTACTAATTAATAAAAACACAATTTTATAATTGTCTAATAACTTTTAAGCTAATTAATTTCAATTCAAACAGTGTTAAATTTTCTGTTGTATCTAATAATTTACAAGAATATTCTATTATAATTAATATTTTACAAGAAAATTCTGTTATATCTAATATTTTACAAGAAAATTCTGTTATAATTAATATTTTACAAGAAAATGCTGTTATAATTAATATTTTACAAGAAAATGCTGTTATAATTAATATTTTACAAGAACATTCTGTTATAATTAATATTTTACAAGAACATTCTGTTATAATTAATATTTTACAAGAACATTCTGTTATAATTAATATTTTACAAGAACATTCTGTTATAATTAATATTTTACAAGAACATTCTGTTATAATTAATATTTTACAAGAATATTCTGTTATAATTAATAATTTACAAGAACATTATGTTATAATTAATAATTTACAAGAACATTATGTTATAATTAATAATTTACAAAAAATATTCTGTTCTATCTAATAATTTACAAGAATATTATGTTATAATTAATAATTTACAAAAAATATTCTGTTCTATCTAATAATTTACAAAAATATTCTGTTCTATCTAATAATTTACAAAAATATTCTATTATATCTAATAATTTAAAAATATTCTGTTATATCTAATAATTTACAAAAATATTCTGTTCTATCTAATAATTTACAAAAATATTCTGTTCTATCTAATAATTTACAAGAATATTCTTTTCTATCTAATAATTTACAAGAATATTCTATATCTAATAATTTACAAGAATATTCTATTATATCTAATAATTTACAAGAATAAAACTTACCTTTATAAAACTTTTTAAGGAATTGTGACATCAAATTTGATTTTTAATTTGCAGCGATTTTCTTTTCTTTTCGAATCATACTTTTCCATAATTGATTATTTGCGTTATAATTATCGAGACAAATATAATTCTTTAAATGAAAAATTTGATTTTTAATTTTATGACATAGAAAAAAATACTTCTCTGAAAATGTTTCATCGTAATTCAGTATATTTTCTTTTCAGAAGTAATAAAATAAATAATAGTCATTAAATAGTACATTTGAAATTTTAAAGTAGAATTCTGAATTTCTTTAGAATAATGACTTGATAATCGATTGATAAAACAAAGTTAAAATACGCAGAAATAACTCTTTTCTGTAAAATAACTCTCTGTGTAATTTCATTCTTTTAAATTTTTAATCAATTCACAATAGAAACTCCAGAATAATTTATCGGAGACAATTATTGAAAAATCAATAATTTTAGAGATAAGATTAAAAACTTTCATTTTAATATATAAACAAAATTACTAAATAAATAACAAGTGAACTAAATGACGATAAAATAAAATTTTAGAACACAATTAATATTCATGTTGCCACGAAATGTAATTTCTATTATTCTGCAATTTTCCACCAGACGATAAAGTTTTTGAATCATAAAAAAAAAAAAAAAAATAATAACCGAATTTATGTATGTCATAAACAAAAAAACAAGTATATAATATATGTTTTATAATGTTTGTTTTGTTATTTATGTTTTATATTGTTCATTTATTTAGTTCTATATTTATGTTTAATGTTGCTTAACGATAATTTTTTTAATGAAAATCAATCTATGATAACCATGATTTTCAATACATGCAAAATTTTAAAAGTAAATTAATTATCAATATACAGCGTTGTTTGAAACTTAAACAAATATATTTAAACAAAATTGCAAGAGAAAAAATAATACAACAAAACAATGTTTAATCTATAAATATGTTTTCTTTGTTAATTTAATTACTTTGGAATAATTCAATAACTTGCATTTTTTATTTTGCGCTTTTTTAAGAGCAGACGATTTTAAAACTATGGCGTTTTATAAGCTTTTTAAAGCTCTAGTTTGCCACTAAATATTACAATTTTTAAACCAAAAATAACTAATAAATTTGTATTTTGAGTCTTTTAACAAATTAGATGTAAAACAGTAAATTAAATTCAAAAAGTAATTATAATTAAGCGCTATAGCTAACGGTTTTAATCGCTTCCTGGATTTTATTTAAACGCCATAGTTTAAATTATACAGAAAATAATTAATTTAAAAATTATGGCGTTTTACAAATTTTTTAAAGCTCTAGTTTGTCATCACATATTACAATTTTTAAATCGTATTTATTATAGCAATAATTATTAATTGTATTTTGCATTTTCAGCCAGTTGAAACATCTATAAAAAAATTTATATTATTCGTTACTAAACATTTTGCTATAGTTTTTTCCTGCAATTTAAATCATATAACAAATTAATGTTTATTTTAAATATAACTTTTTGTTGTAACAACTAGAAAAATTTGTTATTATATTAAGCAAAGATAAAGCATGCATAAAAATACCAGAAAGGGTATAATATATTCCAGAAATTTCCATTTATATATTTCTATAAACTTTACGAACTTAATTTCAGAACAACAGCATGTTTACATACGATAAAAATTTCAATAACAAATATTCAACTAATAAAACCATTCAGTGTTCTAAGAGAACCCTGTCAATGAACTGTATAGAACAGATTTCAATAGTTCGAAAAAAATAAATTTTTTAACAACCTATTGCTGTAAGAAGAACTAAAATGCAAAGTATGTTTATCCTTCCACATAAAAACAAGCTATGACGCAACTAACTAAACAATCAGGACTTGTCAAAACTTAAAAACAGCAACAAGAGCACGTACATTTTGCGACCAAATAACTGCACATCAATGCAAAAGGCCAAGTTGAAGAACTTTTCTCTACTTCAAAACATGTGATAACGCGAATAGTTGATAATCAAAATGAAAACACATATTGAAAATCAGGAACTTTGATAAGCTAGTTTCACATATATGCTCATTCTCAGTAATATTTTAATCTAGTTTATTATAATTATTATTGGTTTATTATTATTATTATTGCTTTTTTAATATAAAATTCTTTCATTAAAAAAAAAAATTATGTTGTTCAATTTGAAACTAAATCTTTTTTATTTAACCTTTTGTTACTAATTTAAAAATTATTCAGTTTTTTTTTTTAATGGAAAACTTTTTTGTTTATTAAAAAAATAAATTTTTTATTTATTAAAACAAAAAAAAAATTTATTTATTAAAATTACTTTTCATTAAATATTTATATATTAAATATTTATATTTTTACAAAATACAAATTATATAATAACTTTTTAATAAATTGTTTTTATTTATTAAAACAAAAACAAAAAAAACAACAATATTTTTCATTTTGAAACTAAATGTTTTTTATTTATTTTTTTATTAATTTAATAGTTCTACAATTTTTTTTTTAATAAAAAACTTTTTGTTTATTAAAAAATAATAATTTTTTTATTGATTAAAAATTTTATTTAGTAAAACGAAAACATTATTTATTAAATTTATTTTTATTAAATATTTATATTTTTATTAATTTTTTATTATATAATAATACATTTTTATTAAATTATTTTTATTTATTAGAACAAAAACAAAAAAAATTTAATTTAAAGTTTAAAAATTTAAGTTTTTTATTAATTTAAAAGTTCTTCAGGTTTTTAATTGAAAACTTTTTGGTTTATTAAAAAAATAATATTTTTTATTTATTAAAAATGCTATTAATTGAAACAAAAGTATTATTTATTTGTTAAAATTATTTTTATGAAATATTTATTATATAATAATAAATATTTACTAAATTAATTTTATTTATCAAAACAAAAACAAATTTTTTCATTTTGAAAATAAATATTTTTTATTTAACGTTTCGCCTTAATTTAAAAATACTTCAGTATTTTTTTTAATGAAAAATTTGTTTGTTTATTAAAAAAAGAAATTTTTTTATTTATTAAAAAAATTATTGTTCGTCCAAAAGAGTTCTTAAAAATTCTTACAGAGATATTTCTTCTGCTTTTATAAATATTATAATAATTCTGATAAAATTTTTTAAAAGAGCTTTGTTTTTAAAATAATAATAAAATTAAGATATTTTTTTAATTTCTTATGATTACAGTTTTATCTTCTGACAAAATATTTCTAAAATAATTGAAATTACACTGTATAGTTGTGGGTATTTTAATTATGTTCTAAATTATTGTCCTGTGTGTCAATTCTTAATTATTTGAGAAAATTTTCCGACTGCTAATTCATTGAAATTCTTAAATTTGGTTCGCCTGTTTGACTTTTTTAATTACCTTTAAAAATAAAAGATAACTCTGATATAATAATTTTCATTTTAATTTAGGTTAATTATCCGTATGGATTATAAACATTTTTTAAGGCCTACGACTTTGGATAAAAAAGAAATTTTAATGTTCTTAGGACGAAAAAAGTAAAAAACGACATAGAAAAATTTAAATTTTCAGAAATATATGTTATTATTATTCAAATAAAGACGTCATCATGTCATAGTAATCAACCATTTTTTTTCAAGTTCCAATAGATCTCATTTCTAGAAACAAAATTGTTTATATTTTTATCAAGTGTAATCATCATAACATATTGTTCTGATAGGAGATTTTCAACATCTTAAACGGGTAAGCAATAGAAATTAAAGCGTTTTTATTTCATGTGTGTTTTTATAAGAATCCTGACAGCAAATAAAATATTATCTTTTTAATACAAAATAAAACAATTTTCTTTAAATAAACTTTGATACGGGATTTCAATTATATGAACTTCAGAAGAAGTAATAATTATAGGTTGCATAATATTCATGCCCATAACTTAACTACACATTAAATAACTAAGATGTGTTAAATTTAGTGGTAAATGTTAACCAATAATTTATATTAGTATTTGCTAGGAATTTCCTGTGAAACAACATTTAGAAGCATGAATAGGCCAACCATGAAATTTACAAACACTGACTTAGACATAGGTTTATTTATACATATAAGTTTTCAAAAGATGTAAAAATTTGCATATTTTAAATCGACATACTTTATTAAATGAAAATATATTTACACTCATGTCCATAAATTAAGGATAATGAAGTCCAGGCAAAGAAAGAGACAGAAGCAAAACGAATTTGACTTATTTGTAAAGTCTATTTATTAAACAAAAGGTAAAGAGCAAAAAAGACGCTATGTGTTTGACATAATTAATAAAAATTGCGATTTTTACTCTCTGAGCAAACAAAAAAAAAAAAAGAACCTATTTATAAAAAACAGTATAACATGGTTAGTATGATGGTTAATATGGATATTCCCGGACGATGCAATACAGGCCTTACAACGGCTAGGCATGCTGTATCAAATTATCAATTTGATCTTGGGGAATATTACACCACTCATCAAGCAATGCCCTAAGTTCCGGCTGACAGGTGGGAGGGGGTTGACAAACTGATCTCGGCCAAGCATATCCCACACATGCTCTATTGGATTCAAGTCCGGTGGTATGGCCATTCCATACGGGTAATCCTTCAATTGAAGGCAGGTTGTATAATATTCACGCGTCATCCATAACTTAACTCAGCACATTAAATAACTAAGATGTGTTAAATTTAGTGGTAAATGTTAACCAATAATTTATATTAGTATTTTCTGGAATTTCTCTTGGTGGAAACAACATTTAGAAGCATGAATCAGGCAAACTAAACCATGGACACGTTAAACAAACACTGACTTAGACATAGGTTTATTTATATATATAAGTTTTCAAAAGATGTAAAAATTTGCATATTTTATATCGACATTCTTTATTAAATGGAAATATATTTAGAAGAGAAAAAGCATTTAAAGCATTCTTTGATTTAAATACCGGTCCTCATTCAGCGTTTAAAAAATGTATTAACAACATGCTTGCATTAAAAAATCTTGGAATCGTTAAAAGCCCGGGGCCTGAATGGACCGAGTTAGCGCTCGGTAGGTTTCAGTTCGGGTGCCCGACGGTTCCATGGATGATTTCTAGTGGTTAAAAATCCAAATGCTTCCTTTGTTAACTAGGTCCCGGTTATTGATTAGAGCGTTGCGGGGGCATTGTTACTTCCGTGTCCATTCCTTATACCCCTTACACTCTCGTCATTGTGACGTACACGCGCCACCTCGGTAATGCAAATGTAACGACTGTGCAGCTGTGTGATTCTGAATTATCCTTAATTTATGGACATCCAAGACCAAGCATTGTTTGTCTCAAAAGTGTTTGCCAGCTGCATCAGAAATGTTTTTAAAGTATTCTTGTGGCCTTAACGATACTTAAAAATAAACAAAAGCTTCATTATAATTTCAAGAATTTTTATTGGGGAGAAATTAAAAATATCTTTGTCTTATAAAAATTCTTAAGTTAAGAAATAGTTCATATTCGTGGAGGAACAGAACAATTTCAAGAAGAGTTTAAACAGTAAAAAAAATTTCTTCAATTGGCTAAGAGATCTCATATTTTCACCCATTGCTATTTAAATTCCAATTTGTTTAAAAGAAAATGAAAATGGTATGATTTGCCAATATTAAGCTAATTCAAAACAAACACCAACATTTTCAAGTTACTTTTTAAAATAAACGTATATTGATGTAAAATAAACAAATATTGATGATAAATATATTATTAAGTAAACATATATAACGCAGTTATTTTGTAAAATATGACAGCAGATGGAATTTTGAAAATTGATAGTATACGAATATTATTAAAATAAAAAATAGTGATAATGAATATATTATTTTATGTAAATTTGCCAATATTAACTAATTCAAAATAAGCAACAACAGATGGAATTTTGTTAAAATATTATGAAAATATGTATGAGTATACGAATATTAGTCAAGTTATTTTTCTTTAAATAAACAAATATTGATGTTAAATATATTATGAAAATATGTATGATTTGCCAATATTAAGCAAATTATGAATAAACATTAACATTAGTCAAGTTATTTTTCTTTAAATAAACACATATTGATGTTAAATATATTATGAAAATATGTATGATTTGCCAATATTAAGCAAATTATGAATAAACATTAACATTAGTCAAGTTATTTTTTTTAAATGAATATTGTTATAAATAAACACAAATTGATGTTAAATATATTATGAAAATATGTATGATTTGCCAATATTAAGCAAATTATGAATAAACATTAACATTTAGTTATTTTTTTTAAATAAACACATATTGATGTTTATATTTTTTAAATAAACAAATTATGAATAAAAATATTGATGATAAATATATTGTTATGTAAATATATAGATTGCATATTATTATGTAAATGTACTATCGGACAGCAGATGAAATTTTGAAAAAATTAGTGACAGGTACACAAATATTGATGAAAAATAAACAAATATTGACGACAAATATATTATTATTTAAATATGCAGATATGATTTGCCAATATTAAGCTAATTTAGAATAAACATCTAGTTATTTTTTAAAAAATAAATATTAATGTAAAACAAACAAATATTTGCTTATTTTACATCAATATTTGTTCATTAAAAAAAAAAAAAAGAACTTCTTATTTATTGACGCGCGGGGAAGGGGGGGAGTTCTGATTGTATTTTTAAAAAAATTTCTGAAAAAGTGTGGCATGAAATTCGTTTTTAAACCATCCAATTTGACTACGTTTTAGTCTTTCAGTCAATGCGACGAATAAATAATATATTATCATAAAACAAAAACATTTTTTCACAGCATATCAAGTCATATTAACTAAGTAAACTAAAACCAGCTACAAAAATGAACAATTTCATTAAAATTATAAATAATTTATCTATTTATATGAGAAACGCTCTTATGTTAAGTTTAAGGAACAGACGATTTGTAGTGTAAGTTTGTGTCTTATTGTTAATAGTGAATGATTATAAGGCTTTAGAAAAGTGTAAAAAACTGATTCTTGGAAGGTGATTTATTGCAGAAAAATATTTATTGTTTTATAAGCATATTTAAATAGAGAAAGGAAAGGGAGCAGAAACAAATGACGAAGAAGGTTGAGTTTCTTTTTTTTTTAATTATTATAATACTGACAGTTAAAGTAACATTTTTATTTAATATTGTTTCGTGATTTATAAACTTAACAAGTGGGCTGAAAAGTTCGTAGGCTGACACATAGATGGCGCTACTAGTATTAAATCCATATGATTTTTAGTTAGCCCTAATCTTAAAAAGATACGTGTATAAATTTGACAGCTGTCGCACTATTAGCATTTTTAGTGAAGTTACAGCATTTTTAGTGTTCATCACGTGCAGTTCACTCGGCCGTCTATGTGTCAACCTACGAACATTTTAGCCCTCCTGTTATACTTATCACCCAATTTTTCAAAATTTTATCTGTTCTGCTATAGTATATTTACATAATAATATATATTCTATACACATTTACATATTAATATATTTACCTAAAATATTTAAATATTATATTCGTATAAATGACATGAAGCCAAATAGCGCACGTGATCAAGACAGTGTGTACAATTTTCTTTATTCGTTATTTTAATAAGTAAATTGAGCTTTATTTATAATTTGTTCAATATTTTCAATACATTTTTATCATTACCTCTATCATAATATGCATTTAAAGAGTACCGATCAATGGCAATAAATAAGCAAATAAATTTTATTATTTTAGTTATTTATTATTTTATTATAATTATCAACATTATTAATTACATAATAATAATATTAATATCAATACAAACGTTGCATAATATTTTTGTTATGCTGAAAATTTTTAAAATGCAATGTTTAAAAACAATGTTTAAAAGCAATGTTTTAAAATGTTATATTAAAATAATGATGTTATACTTATTAAATAATGATGATGATAAAACAATGTTACACTAAATTACAAGTGAAGTACAAATATAAGTTTCAAACAGCATTTTTTTACAACGTTAAAAATATTTTTCAAATGCACTTCAGAAGAGGCTAATATTATTATTTAAATATTATTACATTAATATAATAATAACAACATTATTAATAATATTAATAAATATTATTATTCAAATATTAAAATATAAATAGTTATGATAATAATATAATTAATAACATAATAATAATAATAATATCAATAAAAATGGTTTGTTATGTTGAAAATGTTTAAAATGCAATGTTTAAAAACAATGCTACATTAAATAAAGATGATGTTATACAAAGTTAGATTAAATTAAAATTAAAATACAAATGTAAGCTTAGAAATACAACTTTTTTTATAATATTAATGTTTTTCAAATGCACTTTCAGAAAAGGTTAATATTATTGTTTAAATATTATTAAATTAATATAATAATAAAATTATTAAGAATATTAATAATAATTATTATTTAACTATTTATGATGATGTTACAGAATGTTAAATTAAATTACAGTTAAATGGGAAATATAAGTTTAGAAATACCAGTTTTTTTTTTTTATAATGCTAAAATTGTTTTACAAATGCACTGTCAGAAGAGGTTAATATTATTATTTAAATATTATTCAATTAATATAATAATAAAATTAATAATAATAATTATTATTATTTAAATATTAATGACGATGCTACACAATGTTACAACAATTACAATTAAGATATAAATGTAAGTTTAGAAATACAAGTTGTTTACAATGTTAAAATTATTTTTCAAATGCACTTTTAGAAGAAGTTAATTAACATTCTTAATAACCTTAATAATTATTATAATTTAAATATATATACTTCTGTGTCTAAAAAGTAAGAACAATTTTCAATTTAAAATTCCAGCACCTTATGGAATTTCAATTTTTTTTCCTTTTTTAGGTTGCTGGCATTGTCCTTGACATCTGTGCGAAATTTCAAGTCAAAATATTCATTAGTGTTTGAGTTACGCTTGGCTTTGTGAGACGCTAAAACAGATTCCGACGATTTTTGAAACGTCTGAATGAATTGAGCAAAAGAACTTGCATTCAATTTCGTTTGCGGAAACGTATAGAATGCTGCAGAAGGCATTCGGTGAGCATTCCTATATCTGAAAAATATGTTTACAAGGGGTAAAAACAGTTCAAAGAAGGCAGAGAACGCATTGAAGACGAAGAGCCCTCTGGTCAACCATCAACCTCAACCGACGAAGCTCACGTCCAAAAAATGAAAAATTTGGTGCTTTCAAACCGTCGATTTACAATTAGAGACCTTGCTGATGATGTTGGAATTTCAAAAGGATCGGTCCATTCGATTTTGGGCCTCAAACGCGTCAAATTTCGATATGTACCGAAAACACTGAATGGGCTAGCTCACACTGCATTGATTCTTCGTGACTTTTTCGCCACAAATGAAACCCATATCGCAACCACCGTATTCCCACCGTGCGATTTCTGGCTGTTCCCTAAACTCAAAAGACCCTCCGGGTACATCGTTTTGAGTCGATTGCAGAGATTCAATGTGAATCGCCGCGCGCTTTGAAGGCCATCCCTGCCGATGACTTTTTAGCATGCATTGATTATTGGAAAAAAAGTTGGGATAAGTGCATTGTGTCCGGAGAGGATTACTTTGAAGTCGATGAAATAAATTTGGACGAATAAATAAAGAGTTTTTGGAAAAAAATAATTGGTCTTACTTTGTGGACACAGTAGTGTATATATATATATATATATATATAAATAATTAAAAAACAGCACAAAAAACACGTGTGGGTTTTTTTTTTCTTAAAAAAAAATTGGCCTTGGGGCCATGCTATCTGGGTAATAATCAGATATGCCAAAAACGATGAATGAAAAAAGCACTCTAATCAAGAAAACGAACCTAAATATTAAATAAAAAAAGAAGTGAAATAGAAGAGTTTGACAATAATGTTATTTCTAAGATGGATGATAAGATTATTATAACGATAGTAAATGCAGAAACTTTCTTCTGAAAATAGTACGACAGAAAATTTTAGCTTTTCTACATATTGTGAGTCATTTTAACATGAATGAAAATAAGTTTTTCTGAACTAGAACGTTTTCAGTGTCCATAATTTTTTAATTTAGGGAAATGCTAGCTAATTTTTACAACTGGAGTCGTCCATTTTGTGATCAGCAAGTTTCAGTTTTGAAATAAATTCCCAGAAATTTAAACATGAATGAAAAAATTAATTTTAAAATTTTGTTGATGATATTGAAATGACTATATTATCAGGGATGGGAGTCAGACATATCAGGTGCAAAAAAAATTTTAAAGTAAAAAAAATAATAATAATAGCTATTGTTGTAGTCTAACGCTGTAAGTTTCTTTATATGAATCTGAAATCTATTTCAAATAGCTAATTGATTTTGTTTTGATGAAACTTCAACCGAAATATAAAAACTTTTTAGAGAAAATACACACACACACATATATATATAACCGTTTGGAGAAAAAACACATATTCTATTAAGCATTTGGTGTTAAAACGCACTAATTTCATTTATATATCATAATTAAGGCTAATGTTTTAAGACTTTTTTCCATGAATTTGAAATCTATTTCATATAATTAGTTGAATTTGGAAATAGTTAGTTGTTGTAAGATTTATACAATATTACGTTAATTATTAGACGCATATTCCTATAAATTTGAAATCTGTTTCTAATAGCTAATTGATTTTGTTTTTATGTATCTTCAACAGATAAACAAGTCATGAAAACTTTTTAGAATAAATACACGTACACACACACATATATATAACCGTTTGCAAGAAAAGTACATATTCTATAAAGCATGTGGAGTTAAAACGAATTATTCAATTAAAAATCACAATTAAGTCACAATTAAGGCTACTGTCGTAAAATTCTTTTCTTTGAATTTGAAATCTGTTTCAAATAACTAATTGATTTTGTTTTGATGACAGTTTGGAGAAAAAACACATAACACACATATATATATATATATATAACCTTTTGCAGAAAAAGCTCATTATCTATTAACTATTAGCAGTTAAAACCGATTAATTTTTATTTAAGAATCACAAATGAAAATTCTTTTTTATGAAATGAATTATATGAATTTGAAATCTGTACCAAAGAAATAATTAATTTTGTTTTGAGGAAATTTCAACAGATAAACAAGAGTTTATTGTGTGTGCTTTAGAGAAAATACACACACACACACACATATATATATATATATACATATAATCGTTTAGAGTAAAAAAAACCTCACAATCTATAAATTACTTGTAGTTAAAACCCATTTATAGATTATTTATAATCCACAAATAAATATTCTTTTCTATGAAATGAATTATATGAATTTGAAATCTATTCCAAATAACTAATTGATTTTATTTCATTAAAACATTCAATAAGTAGAAGAGTCATGCAAAGTTTTGATAATCTATGAGGCGTTTTAAGAAAAAAACGCGTTATCTATACAACATTCGAAGAAAGAAAAAAATCAGTTTCATTTATAAATTACAAATAAGGCTACCATCGTAAGTTTCTTATAAAAAAAATAAGGTTTTTTTACCTGTTAGCGCTTCCTAAAGCAACTGTGCTCAGTATGGAAATACAAACTAGTAAAGAATATAAAGTTCTCATCATGGCGGCTTCGTTTGGTAAAACAACAACAAAGAAAAATGCACAGAATTATCCACAGAAGAACATTAGAACTCCATGTATAAAATATAATATAGGCAATGCTTCAGGTACAGTATATTCAGAAACTCTACTTAAAAATCCTGCTGCCCAAAAATGCACAGATTCCGATAAAATGAGTTGCGAATGGAAGTTTTAAGAAGGGTGAGCTTTTGCTCTGAGTGGTGGTTATCTGATTTCTTGCACTGGTCAAGGTTCGGAGGTTGAGCAGATAACGACGGGGTCACAGCTTTCCGAAAAATGTTGTGAGAATTTGGAGCAAGAACGGCGCGAGAGAAGGACACAAGTTTTGTTTCGAAGAATTTTTAATAATTCTGTCGATATCCATTTGCAATTCAAAAGAAAAGAAGTTCGATTTATTTGTATTGCTTGCAAACAAGTTTGGGAAAATACATTTTTATCCAAAGATTACATGTTCATAAAAGATTAAGTAATTTAATAATATATTTATTGCACGACTTTAGCAATACTTTTCTTATTTTTAGGCACAAAAGACTTCCTAATTGGACAGCATATAAACAAAACCATATTAAAATGGCGCCAGACGTACCAGCGCTTATGAATATCACATTTTTTTCCACTAGCTGAATTTCACTAAAATTTTTCCTTGGTATACTAAAGGGTATCCCGTATTGTGCTTGGTATATCAAGTTTGGGAAAATACGCTTTATCCAAAGATTCAAAGAGCGTATGTTTATAAGAGATTAAGTAATTTTTGATACACTTGTTGCAGGATTTGAGGTATATATTTCTTGTTTTTTAGGTATGGAATGACTTATTAACTTGGCAGCAAATAAAAAAAACCATGCAACGAATGGCGCCAGACTTACCAGCGCTTATTCGTATCAGATTTTCTGATGTACTATATTTCATAAAATCAAGTTTGGGAAAGTACGCTCTGTCAAAAATTCAAAGAACACATGTTATTGAGACAGCATATAAAGAAAACCATGTCAACGAATGGCGCCAGACTTACCATCACTTATGCTTATCAGACTTTTTAATATACTTCTTAAAATCAATTTTTAGAAAATATGCTCTATCCAAAGATTCAAAGATTTGTTCTTGAGAGTTTGAGAAATTTTTTTATGCATTTATTGCAGAATTTTAGCAATAAACTTCTTGTTTTTAGGTATGGAATGATTTATTAACCAGGCAGCATATAAAAAAAAATCGTGTTAAATTAGCGCCAGACGTACCAGTGCTTATGCCTATCAAATTTTCTGATACTAGCTGAATTGCACTAAAATTATTCCTTGGTATTGTAAAGGATGTTGTAAAATTTACGCCAAATTCATTAATTCAATATTTTTTTATGTCAAAGAGCCTTATTTGACTTTTTCATCTTAATTATGATTAGGAATATACTTTATTTGCAAACTGAATAGTTTTCGAGGAAGGCATTTTTTTTAAAAATTTATTAGCATGAAATCACCTCTTGCATGAATTTTTGAAACATCCTTTATAAAATATTATTTTAATTTATAATTCTTTTATTATAATATACACCATATTTTATATAAATAAATATTTGATGTTAATACACACCATACATGATTGTTATTGTTTTTGTAAGTGCTTTTATGATCTATATAATCAATCACTTGTTGATGGGGGCCTGATGGCCGAGTGACTAGCGCTCTGACGCTAATTGCCAATAGGTTTCGGACTCGAATTCCTGCGGTGTCATGGATATTTGTAGTGGTTCGGAATCCGCTTTAAACCTTAGGTCCCATTCTAATATGACTGTAGAACTTTGGTCAGACAACCCTGCCCTGTAAAAAAGCAGAGACTCGGAGCTAAGTCAATCTTCTACCTACTGGTGGTTCATCACGACAGAAGCTGCCCCCTTTTCCTGTATCAATGAGTAGATTACTCATGGGATGTCCGTTCCGTGTTGCAGGACACTGAGGATGACAATAACAACATCACTTGTGGATTTATAGCAAAGTATTTTAAGTTTTTATACCAAGAGTGTGTAGTGTTATCTTCTTTTTCTTTTCTCATTAATAAACACAACTTTCAGTTGATATATATAAAATATTTATTCACATTGCAAAATACTTATTCGAGCAACCGCCCTCCATCAGCAACTCTGTCACGTTCCTTTTTCTGCCCTTGCTCTTACATTCGAATCCCCGTATAATACAACAGCTTTATATGGAGTTACAGGAGGAGGAGTTATGGAAGAGTCTCTTGTTCGTGGCGTCATCTGTTGTCATTTATAAGGGCAAATAGTTTACAGTAGTGAAGGCTTAGTATCACTAATATGAAGCACATGAATTATTGGAATTTTTTTCCACATTCTTCCCTGCCCTTTTAAATCCTTAAAGCTGCATTTTCACCAAGGCGATGAGTGGTGAGGCATAAAGCGTCGACCAATCACTAAGTTCAACGCCCGAAACTTGAGGCTTGTGATAGGTCAACTCTTCTCGATTCTCCGCTCAACGTCTTAGTGTGAATGTTACTATATTGGTTGTAGAAGAAAATGGAAATACCATTGGACATAGGGCATCAGGATCTTTACCACTCATAAAAAAGCATCCTAACCCTCTCATTAAATTGAGGACATTAGGGAAGGTAATCCGGGGGGAGGGGAGGGGGCTAAGTAGCCTACGATCTTAAGCACATGACAAATTTGAATGCTGTGAATACGCATAAAGTACAAACAGATTTTAAAATTTACACTCAAGAGCCAATACATTATGACCACCCCTACATTTTACAATGAACTCGCCTGGATGACGTGGAAGGCACGTGATCAGGTGGAAGTGGTATTAATCCATGCCAAGGCGGGTTGAAGCTGTGTTGCGCGCCAAAGGTGGGCCAACTCGTTATTGACAGGTGGTCATAATGTTTTGGCTCTTGAGTGTATATTTTAGATATAATTAAAATAGTTTTGACATTATATGATGATATCTAAATTTCATTCCTTTAATGTGTCCTTTAATTAATTTTTATTTAGCAATATTAGTCAAAGATGCAGATAAATTATGTTATTTTATTTTCATACATGCGTCTTTTTTTCGAAGGTATTCTCAATTAAACGTCGTAAAAATATAAATTCGAACATATTTTTGTCGAATTTTTTTTTAATAAATTCTTTTTTTATAGGCAACGAATCTCTGTAGCTTGAGTGAGGTTTTCTCAAATTTTATGCAGTTATTAAAAAGATTGATTCACCTAAGCTCATTCGCGTTTCTTTTTGTATCCGCTCATGCGCGTTTCATTTTGCATCGAAGCATTTTCGTTTCATCTGTATTAGTGCATTCGTTTTTCTTTTTGTATCGGCGCATTAGCGTTTCATTTAAACCAATGCATTCGCATTTCATTTGTATCAGCGCATTAGTGTTTCATCTGTATCAGCTCATTCTCGTCTCATCTGTATCAGTGCATTCTCGTTTCATTTTGTATCAGCGCATGCACGTTTCTTTTTGTATCAGCGCATGCACGTTTTATTTGGGGCGCGTGTTGTTGATAAACGCTATCTTAAATTATGATAAAAAAGTAGGAACAATATAAATTTCTCATTATTTGGAAAAATATTTAATGTATACAAATATTTTTTATTATTATTTCACTTTTTACTTCTAAAAATTATTTTAATTGAATAATGTTGGTTTTCTTTAAATTTTATATATAAAATAGTTATATTTATAATATTTTATAGATATTATTATATATGAAAATTTTATATATATTATTATATATGAAAATTTTATATATTTTTTGCTTTTAAAAGTTAATTTGCGTTAAAATGATGTCGACTTTAATTATTTGTATTTATAAAACTTACATTGTTGTTAATTGGAGCTTTGTAATAACATCCTAGAGAAAGTCAAATTTACATTTACAAATTGAGTAGCTGTGTAAGTTAACAATTTTTGTGTCAAAAGGCTTTATTTGATATATATATATTTTTTTATCTTGCCTAATGTATTTTATATATTTCTAAAATATTGTGATTAATATTTTCTGTCATATAAAATATCGTGTTTTTTCTCAATTTGTTGTACATATATGTAAAAAATTTTCTGTTCTATATGATCCTGTATACTGGTTTAAAAAGTTAATCGTAATTCGTAAAATGCGAAAACAATTTGAATAAATATTGATAAATTATTCGAAATCATTTGTGAAGAATCACTTTCAAGAAAAGCGAAACTATGTCTTGATGTAAAACATTTCAGTCGACATCGCCATGCGCAAAACATCTGCGCACGTCGTAACATGGAAAAACCAACGCACCAGACATTGGTGGTTCATAGTAGTGGTGAACGATTCGAATCATTTTAATTAATTGCTTCGTTCGGATTAAATTTCACAACAAAAAATTTTTATATAGTGGCGCCATCTATTATCTGTTGAAGGAACTAAATAATTTGTTTGTGAGTAGCTATTTTGATACTCATAAAATTTTTTACACTTTTCCAAAAATATATTGACTATATACAACGAAAAATTTCTGCAATAACTATTTCAAATAAGTATTTTGATCTTAAATTAATTTAAAATTTTATTAAAATTTGTCGTTTGTAAATTATTTACAACAACACATAAATTTTCCACTTCTTCGATAAATTATTTTAATTTCTAAAAATTGTTGAATTTTTCTCTATAACTGTTGTATGTTTCATTTGCCTTCTTTTAATTGTCTTTTTTTTAAACAATTTCATTTTTAAGAGAAATTTACAAATTAGCTGACATCTGAGATTCGCCTTTTACTAATGTGACTTGAAAAACTGAAGCAATTTTTTTGTTTCTGATTTATTGCTTGCACTGAATTTCCTAATATGAGTCGTTTTTTCATCTGTTTTCTTCAATTTTTTTTATTTAAAAACGTATTTATGAAATTTATCCATTATTTATCTATACATAATTATTTATTCTCCTTATGCATGGTATATTCCCTTTTTTTGTGCTAAGTAATAATTTTCTAATCTATTTTAAACTGTAGGTTCCTGTCTAATATGACTGTAGAGCGTTGGGTGCAGGGCTGACAACCCTACTCAGAATAAAGAAAAAGTCTCCTCTCTCATGCCAGCAGGCAGACGGTTTTGGCCCACCATGGGGCTGTTGCACCAATGAAGAAGAAGAATTTTCAATTTTTTGAAAAAGTTGATACATGAAATTTTATAACAAATTTTAAAAATAAATAGCAATCTAATTGTTATTTGAATAAGCAAAAACAATCTTCATAAGCAAATAGAAATAACTTATAGTAAACATATAAATCTTTTTTCTTACTTATATCTCCTTTGATACTCTAAATGAATAATTTATTTCGTGCTGCAATACATTTAAAATAATTCGTATTTCAATTAAACAACATATTTAATGTAAATATAGAATGCCAAAACAAAATTCAAACAATAATTTAAGATTTTTTTAAATTAAAGAATTACATAACTATACACTTCAAGAAATCGATACAAATTGTGTGCCTGGGGCACCCAGCGGCAGACACTCGGATATTCGACCCCGGTCTAACAGGACTGTAGAACGTTGGGTGTACGGCTAATAATCCTACCACGTAAAAAAAATCATGTCCTCTCTACAAATCTGTCAATACGCAGACGGCTTTGCCCCTCCATAGGGCTGTTGCGCCAATGAAGATTGGTCGCTCTACAGTCCTTTTGCGCACACTTCAGAGTGATTATACCGGGATCTACAGTTTAACGTGGATTCCGAACCACAATCAAACATCCATGCCTCCGCCAGTATTCGAACCTGAAGCATGTTGTGCCAACAGCCAGAGCGCTAGGCAATTGACCATCAGGCCGCCGCCAATAGAGAAGAAATATAGCATTATGATGTAAAAACTTAAGTAAATAAATACATAAAATAATACAGTGAAACTAATTGTCATTTAATCATCAAAACAAAAACAAAAAAAATATATTGATAAAACTGATTTTATGAAAGCTGAAGAAAAAAACGTATTTTCAAAAAAACTACTTACACTATACTTATTACTACTTATACTATACTTTATACTACTACTTCATACTCCAAAAAAAACATATTTTCAACAATCTTTGATAAGTGAAAACAGATATGATATTAAAAAAAGATACGATATTAAATGTAAGAATAAGCATGAGTTTCATAATAATTTCAAGAATTTTTACAGGGAAATAAACCGCATCACATAAAAAGAAAACAGTTGTTTGCGGTGAAATAAAACTGATTATCGAGCACCTGCCGTTATAGCCGACGACGACACGCCGTCTGTGAAATGAAACCGCTAGACAAGAAACGCAAACATTTCAGAAGGATATTCCACGAATAGATAAACTATTAAAAAATAAATAAAACATCTTAAGTTGATATAGTGGTCTTATATTTTCACCATCTGTTTATAGTCAGTTCCAAACTATTTTGGTTTAGTTATATGGAAACTGCTACAAATTGGTTTAGTTAAAAATAACGTTGGCATGTAGTATGATTTTTACCCATATAACACTGAATTAATGCAAAGAATAAATTTAATTATATTCTCAATAAACTAATTATTATTTATGTAATAATGCAGAACAAACCGTTTCAGATGGTAACATTTTGAATACCGACAAAAAAAAAAAAAATGTGTTATGAAAAAGAGATTTTGTTTTTCTATAAAACTTCCTTGATCAATTTGTCGATGCAACTAATAAATTGGGGCCGGATGACCGAGTGACTAGCGTTCTAGCCCTCGGTATTACGAGCTCGAGTCCTGGAGAAGACTAGAGCTGAGTTGCCCCTTTACAGTTTGTGAATGATGTGGGAGAGAAGTCTGATTGGGCTCCGTGACGCTCTACTGTCCTATGAGACCGGAACCTATGGCTTAAAGTGGATTCCGAACCTCTACAAACATTCATGGCACCGTCGAGACTCGAAACCTGTGGTACCGAGCGCCAGAGCACTAGCCACTCGGCCATTCAGGCCCCCTATTTAATATGACTGTAGGGTGTAGGACTGACAACCCTATCCAATAAAGAAACATCTCCAGTCTCGAAATCTGCCAATAGGCAGATGTACTGGGCCCACCATGAGACTGTTACGCCAATGAAGAAAAAGAAAGATTAAACTGGGAATATTTTAATCCCCTTATTTGTGTAATGTTTAAATGTTATTAAAAATCGTAAGTAAATTTCGTAGAAATAATCAAATAAATAAAATAATAGGAATAGCTCGTGAAAGAAATTTGAAAAAACCCCAATAGCTCGTGAAAATGTTTTTTTTTTTAAATTTACCTATAAGAATTGTTGAAAGTTGCCCAAGACACGAAAAACCTCCTTAAAACAATACCCATAATTTTATGGGTAATTAACAAACGCGCCCGTAATTTTATGAGGAAAACGAGTAATATAAAAAAAATTTTAATTCAATTCCTACTTTTTTTTTGCAGAAAGTCCTTTATAAACAATTTTCATTCATATTTTTAAGTTTATCTGGGCGCCATCTATGGGTAGATACATGCAACTTAAATAAAAAAAAACTAAAATTAATTAATTAAATTTAATTAGTGAACGAATATTTGAAAAAACTGTATTAACATCCAGTGTCATCCACTACAAGTTTAAAAAAAATGTATTTGAACTCGAGTGGATGAATAAAAAGTATTCTATGAACGATTGAAAATTTGAACAAGATATCTGTAGGGAGAGTGTGAGCTTATAGAAGGAATTGAAAAAAGATCCATTGGCTTTCTTGTCGGTTCTCTCGATTTTGAGCAAAATCTATAATGAAATAATTTATGTATATAGAGCGTAACCAGTTGCCAAGTAAATAAAAGCGGGTTGTCTTGGCTATCAATGCTTCGCTTAACCTAAATAGGCGGAGTGAACTTTTTGTTTACATCCAGTCAAGTATGAATTACAGATGCGGTTGATGATTGTACTAAATGTTAAATAGTCGGAAAAGTACTTGAATAAATTTGTTAGCTGTTTACAAAGCGCGATGAAAAAAAAAGCAAGCGATAAAAAAAAAAAAAATTCAAAAAAAATTTTAAAGAGAAAAGTAAAAAAAATAATAATAATAATAATAAATAAATAAACAAGTAATATAAAAAAAAAATTAAAGTCAATTCCTACTTATTTTCACTATATTTGAGAAAGTCCTTTATAAATAAATTTCATTCATTTTTTTAAGTTTCTCTGGCGCCATCTATTGGTAGATACATGCAACTTAAATCTAAAAAAAAAAAATATTGATTAATTAAATTTAATTAATAAATTAATATTTGAAAAAACATTGTTAACATCAAGCGTCATTCACTACAAGTTCCAAAATAAATGTATTTGAACTTGAGTGGATAAATAGTAAGTATTTTATGAACGACTGAAAATTTGAACAAGATATATATAGGGAGAGTGTGAACTAATAGAAGGAATTGAATAAATAAAAAAACATATATATAGAGGATTTAATAACAATAATACTGAAAAAGAAAATCAAAATTTACTTATCGTTGCTGAATGTCTTCATTTGGAAACGAAAATAACCTCTTAACTGACTCAAGAAAGTGTATAAAAATCGCAGAAATGTAACATTTGTACTGCTACCACCACTTGCACGCTGCAAGATAATTATCGAACTTACCAGACACGCAGCTTGAACAGTAACGTTAATACACAGTCCAGTCGGTCAGATGCACGTCTATTCGCCCGAACTCATCTCCGTAGCCTTCGTTCGCCTCTTGTCATCTATAGTCCGTGGTGCACCACATGTGCCAAGCCGCTGATTTTGGATAGTGCCATTTTGTCATGCACGGTATACTTTTACCACGACGGCACGCGAACAGTTCACAAAATTAGCCGTTTCCGAAATGCCTCCACCCTTTGCCTGAAAGCCAATAATCATGCCCTTTTGGACGTCGGATAAATCGCTACGTTTCTGCATTACGCCAACGATTGAAATGCTTTCCGATGCCCTAGGACATCCTTTACATACACTCCACTGCAATGTGCTGCCCCCTGCCTTTTGTGATTGGTTATTTCACGTTGACGTCGAAAGTAGGTGGTGGTCACATTAATGTGACTGGACTGTGTATTTTCAGCACTCCATGTACCCTCCATTGCATTAGTATTGTCTCCTGCGTCCGGATTTTTAAATGTAATAATAATATTGTTGACAGTCAAGTGTAAAACTCTCATGCGAAAGGCAAATGTATGACGTCCATCAGTCTGATATTATTATAGTGTCTAAAAGTATTCTTTTTTTTTTTTTTATTATTTTCAGCATTTCTATTTTCTATCTATTCAAAAAAGGTATTCATCCGAATATCTCAATCCCTCAACACCGGATTTCTGGGTAGAGTTACGTCATAATCGTATATTTTAAATCATTTAGTACGGGGTTAGTGGATCGGGAAACGGAGTCATAAAAGTTTTTTGCAAGTTTCTCGACGAATGCGCGGAAACTAAGAATATCAATATTTCTGAAATACCAGGGTGCGCCAGTGATCCTACGAATAATTTTATTTTCGAGTCTTTCGAGCATGAGAAAGTTGCTATTGGCTGATTCTGGTTTTATTGTTTTTAAGAATTACATGTATTCGTTATCACTCCTACATCACAAAATAGCGGAAGTAAAAATGCCAATTTTTTTTTCTTAAATCAAACATTTATTCTGCTTGTGACTCTGTATGGAGAGAGGGATTTATTTATAAAATCATACAGGTCGGCATACAAGGCACCGTTACAAAATAGATTCATAATTTCATCAATAACAGGAATTATTACGTTAAACGGAAAAACTCTGAGTCGATAAAATTTTCATTCGTGGTGTATAGCAGGGCAGTGATCTCAGTGCCTTGTTTTTTATAATCTATATGCGAGATACTTTCGAAATCGTCTCTGTTCATATAAAATGTTTATTACATACAAAGGATAACTGTTTTTATGCTTTTTTATCTTATATGCAGATAATATCTTCCTTTTTAGGTGATAAAACTCTTGAAAAAGTCTTTGTCAGTCTTCAAATGATCCTTCATAAAATCACTCAATGGTGCGAAATATAGAAATTCATCTTTCGATCTTATAAATGTGAAGTGGTGAGTTTTTCCAATAAAAAATAGCAGCCACCTCAACATTTGAAAATTTACAATATCCATATCTCTTGTAAACAACATACACGTATTTTAGGCATCATCTTAACACCTCCTACATATTAAAAAGAAATTCATTGAATGCATTCAAAGTAATTCCTGGAGTTGTCGGTCATGACATTTAATTCAAATAAGAAATTCCACAATTAGTAGCTTACTGGAATATGGAGCTCCTATTTATCTCATCCAGCCATAGTGACTTCTAAACACTAAACATTTTATATCATTTTACATTTTACAACATGTCTTCCAAAATAAACACCGATCCCCATTTTACTAAAAGATGCCGGTCAACTTTCTTTGTTTCAGAGGCAGTATATGCTGTCAGAGTGATTTTTTTAAACATGTTTCATTTGATTCTTTTTCTCCTCTCTTCATTTATCTTCGCTCGGGAAATCAAATCCCAAGACGTATTTCTCTTCAGTCTTTTTTTTTTTTTTTTTGAAAACCTCATAGGCAACTTAAACATTCAACCTTCCAATTTAATACCCAATTTTCCTTTTGTTTGTTGGTACTCTAAAGTCACATTTCATCACGATGATTTACCCTTACAAACTAAACAGTTTCCCCATGATGTCATCAAACACCTTTTTGAACAATACAAAAGCAAATACATACATACATATATATATATATATATATATATATATTTATTTATTTATATATGTATATATCTATATAATATTTTTTTTCGTTGAGAATTCACACACAAACAGCCCAGGCAAGAAACTTAACTTTTACAGATTTTACAGTAAACCAATGCAGTGGCTTTTTTAATCTATTGAAAAAACACTTTCAAAATATTCAACAGGGAATTTATAAAAAGTACTAAATAAATCTCAAAACAAAAGGCTTTTCTCTAAATATCCATCAAAATGTGTGATTTTATCACGACATTTCAACACATAAATTGAAGATGAAAATTTTTTTTTACGATAGTTTGTTAAAATTATGTGTTATATAACAATTTGTTACCCTTCATCGAAAATTACATCAATAATTTACAATTCACTTAAGATTTTTCTTTTGTCTTAAGGTGTGGAATCAAATAAAATCTATTGTCTCTTCTTTTTTATCTCCCTATGAAGTGAAGCGCTATTGTTGCGTGAAAACTTTTATGGGGTGGAGAAGTTTATTGGTTCATTGCAGAACCCCGCGATTTGTCATCCAGGTTGGCAACTTTAATGACATTTTTATGGAACAAAATAATCTTTATGACTCTTTATTTCTTCCTTTCTGTTTCTCGAATTCTTTTATTTTCTGCTTCAAGGTTTACGATCCAGCAACGACCGCAAAGGAACATCCGCGCTCTTCCGAAATTGTTCGAAAAGAAAAAATGTTCTATCACGATACCACGCTCGTGGCCCGGTGCGTCTCCTTTCGTTGTCATGCTTTTAAAAACGAGGAGATACTACGACGTATGTGATAGCACACGTGAGCGTCTCGCATCGATACATGATTAAGCTTTCTAGATTTTTTTTTCTCATAACGACTTAGAAATAAGGGTCAATTCATAGAGTAATAATAACATAGAGTTTGGATAGGGGTTATCAGTTTGTAGTTAACATGTTCATTACGTGGCGGTAGTATCCTTCAATAACTCATTTGGTTCACCTTCCCATTGATTTGTATAGAACTTATCGCTTTATTTACTTGCGTTGTACTGAAAAAAATGGTTGAATATGCATGTATCGAGTCTACTACTGTGCCCAAAAAGTAAAAGCAATTTTCGATTTAAATTTCCCGGGCATATGAAATTTCAATTTTTTTTCCTTTTTTAGGTTGCCCTTGACGTCTGTGTGAAATTTGACGCCAAAATATTCATTAGTGTTTGAGTTACGCTTGGCTTTGTGAGACGCTAAAAGCGATTTCGGCAATTTTTGAAATGTCTGAATTAATTGTGCAAAGAACTCGCATTAAATTTAGTTTACTGAATGAATATTCGCGGTGCAGAAAGGTATAGAATGTTGCAGAAGACATTCAGTGAGTATTCCTATACGGGAAAGAAATGTTTACCAGTGGTGTAAACAGTTCATAGAAGGCAGAGAATGCGTTGAAGACGAAGTGGTCGACCATCAACCTCAACCGACGAAGCTCACGTCCAAAAAATTAAAGATTTGGTGCTTGCAAACCATATGTACTCTTGTATTGCGTCCGTGTAAGTTTGTATCGAATCTGTGTCTGCTTGTATCAAGTATCGTATTTGTGTATGCTTGTATTGTGAATCGCATCTGTGTATACTTGCATCGAATCCGAGTATGCTTGTATCGAATCTATGTATGGTTATATCGAGTATCGAATCCGTGTATGATTATATAGAGTATCGAATATCGAATCAGTGCATGATTATATCGAATATCGAATCCGAGTATGCTTGTAACGACTTTTTAGTGCTACTAGATCAAGAATCGAATTATTGTTATGCTTATTTCGAATATGTTTTGTTGTATTATTATTATTATTTTTTTTGTGTTTTCTTTTCGAGTATTGAATCTGTTATATGCCATTGGTAAATAAAAAAAAAAAAACATCGAATCTGTACATGCTTGTATCGAACATTGAATCTGTATATGCTTGTATGGAACATCGAATCTGTGTATGCTTGTATCGAGTATCGAGCATCGAGCATCGAATCTGCGTGGAAGAAGGAAGAGCCACGTGAGGGAAGGATGTAGGGACTTGTCTAGAATTCTCTATGCCACAATCGCCATCGACACTCCTTGTTTCTGAAATTTTATTTATTAGTGCCAATCTGATAAAAACACACGCTAATCTCATTCTTGTGGACACCAAGAATTTCAACAAATGATAGCGAAATAGATTATATTTGTTAAGACCAAACCGCAAAGTCAATATATTCTTCCGTTATAGAAAACTCATATATTAGGTTGGTGTATAATTATGCAAAAATTATGCATTAAAGCATATATTCTTCTTTGGTTCTAATGCAGCTGGCAAACGCTTAGACACTTGTCTTTAATGCCTTAAGGCAAACGCTGCACAGACGTTACTCACTTTGCATGACGCAGGGGGCGCGTGTAACTTGAAGATAAGCCACAGATGCGGAGTAACAATGCCCCCGCAACGCTCTACGATCCTATTAGACAGAGACCTACAGTTTAAAGTGGATTCGAACCACTACAACATCCATGGCACCGCCGGGACTCGAACCCGAAATCTGTGGCACCGAGCGCCAGAGCTTTTCTGCCACTCGGCCATTCAGGCCCTTAAAAGTATATATTAGGTTGGTGCATAATTATCAAGCGTTTCTTTGTCTTGCTATATTTTAATAAATATTTATATATATATTAATTTTAAACCTTAGGTCTTTGTCTAGTCTGTCAAGCGTTGGGTGTAGGATTGACAACACTGCACTACCTTTTAAAAAGAAAATATCTCCTATTTCGAAATCTGCCAGTAGCTGCCATCATGGGACTATTGCGCTAATGAAGAAGAACGTATTTTCGAACAAAATAATCTAGAATTAAAAGTAAAAATTCTATTAATAAGTTTTTTCATTATTTTAATTAAATATCACGAAAAAAATAAAAAATAAAAATATCCACCGTATTCTGTACTCATTGAATTTAGTTTACTTTATGTCCTTTAAACATGAGCCAATATTTGAAAAATGCTGACGGAGTCTAGGATATTAAAGGCCAAAATATATTTTGTTCCTTAAATGAATTGTGCGGTTAACCTGCAAACGTATCATGTATGTCTTCTGCAACATTTTGTTTATTTAAGACCTTTTGCAGATATTTCTTGAAAAACATAATTCAGAATTTCTGAGAAATTACATTTGTTTCTTATTGCAAATAAATGGTAATGAAGGTTGGCTACACAAGGTCTAGCAATGACCTTGTTTGCTGATCTTCAAGGTCAGATGTATCGTTACTTGTCCAGAATATCTGAAGTTATTCTTTATTTTTCTTTCTTATGGGTTCGTAGAATGAATTTTGTTTTAAGTAGGTCAACCACTCTTATTTAAAGAGCTCTGAATTAAATATATAAAGAGCTATAATAAAATGTGCTCTGTCAAGTTGTATAATATTAATGCAGGGGAGAAAAAGAAATAATAAAATTTCTACATTTCTACATTAGTATCGAGTTTGGATTGAAAATCGTTTCGCTAGCCAATGAAAATTCTTTACATAATTAAACTCTTGCATTATTCGACCATGATTGTACGAACAATTGGAAAGCAGCTTAATTGGGTGAATTCAAATACAGCGGGGTAATAGGGGGAGAAATGTAATTGTGAAGGGAATTTAATCATAAAAATAATTTTAATTTTTAATAATTAAAATTTTACTAACAAAAAAAAAAAAAAACTTAATAAGATTTTTTTTCTTTCAAAATAGCATTGCCCTGCCTCTGTCTGACTAGCACCCCTAACAAGTAATGGATTCGTCTGTCCACGTTTTTACCTTTCCCTGAATAGTAGAAACAGAGTCATATTACTATATATTCAAAGTAATATTTTTTTTAACTAGTGTCTTTTTTATTTTATGTTAAAAATAATTATGAAAGTAACAAATTAAAAACAATTATTTTCATGTAACGTACTTTCGAGTATGGATTTTAAACAGATTAACAAAATTTTTAAATAAAGAAAAAAATAATTAATTAATTAATTAAAAAAAAATTAAAAATTTTATTAAAAATAATAACAACAATAAATATAATAATTATTTCAAAAAAATTAATAAATTAATTTTTTAATTAATTATTTTTTTAAATTATTTTTAATTTATAAATTAATTCTTTAAGTTTTAAAAATTAAAAAAAAATAATAAAAATAAAACAAGAAAGAAAGAAATAAAAAAAAAAAAAAAAAAAAAAACTAAAAAAATACAAATTAAATACAAATTAAATAAATTAAAAAAAAAAAAACTAAAAAACTTATCATTTGGTTTGGTTTAGTCATCATCATATCATTGGTTTTCATTTGTATTGTATGTGAGGATAAACAGAAACACACATACTCATGTCAGTAATTCATGTTATTACTTAAATTTGTTAAGTAATTCTTTAAATTTTAACAAATTTAAACTAAAAAAACTAAAATAAACAAGAAATAAATAAAAAAATAAAAAAAGCAAAAGGCGTGTCATATTGCCATTTTTAAGCAATCCTATTTGGTCATACGGAAATCGAACTCGTAAGCTATTTCATACAGGTCCAACTCGTTTCCGAGTGGTAACGTGCGCAAATAACTGCAAGTTACTGATAGTTACTGAAGATAACTGAAGTTCGAATTCGATGGGAACGTGTGTTGCAATCGCTGCTTTCAGAAACGGGGAAAATCGATGCTGATAGCGATATTGTTTGTAAAGCGCATCGCATTGTTTGTTAGGTTACGTGACAGGAGTTTTCCGAGGTTTTCTCGCGTGCGACACGCAAGTCGCAGGTTATTGCCAAAAAAAAAACCTCTTTCCTGAAAGCAATGTGTTTTTTCCTCATCGGCTGGTCAGCTAATGTCCAATAATAACAATAAAACTATTTCTGCACATAGGACACAATGCAATGACTGCCGATTAAGTGAGCATATGACCTCAGACCAAGCCGCCTGATGTCCAATTGACTAGCTGCCTGATGGCCTTTGATACCATAGGCTCTAGGTTCGAATCCTGGTGGTGGGATGCTTGTGAGTGATTCGGAATCCCCGTTAAACTGTAGGTCCCGGTCTAATTAATATAAAGTGTGCATAAAATGACCGTAGAACGACAAAGCAATTTTTTTTGAGGAAAACATTTACCTGCTATGACGGAGTTCCTGATGTAAAACTAAACACAAATATTATAAAATGAATTTATATTTTTAAATAAAAAAATAATAGGAATATTTGAATTTTATTGTTCATTTTTTTCCCCCGCAAACACATCGTATTGTGTCTTGTATGTGAAGAATAAATTCTTTTTTTCCAGGAATGACTCTCGCTATCTTAAATAAAATTCTTTATATTACTCTTATGACCTTGTAAAAAAACTGGTTAAAACTGGCTACGGTCTTTAAATTGATTAAACTCTTTTTTGCAAATGTCCAAATAAATCTTCAAAGTCATAAGCAGGCCGTGCTACAAGCGTTACTCAATGGCCATTTAATTTTAAGGTTTCCACGTGCATTCTCACGAATTAATGCCTTATCGACAAATACTTTTCAATTGACAATTCAGAGTGAAAAATTTAACTGGTAGAATCAATATTTGAGTCTTTCATCATTATTTCTGTGTGCACAGGTAGGTTATCGCACATAAAAAAGCAGAAAGGTGATTGCCAATTTCTCAAACTCATTTTTATTTTTTACCATTTAACCATTAACGGACCATCTTCAAATCTATTTGCTAGAGCTTTCACAGCATAAAAAAATAAGAAATCTTATCAACAGTCGTTTTAAACCCCGCCTTAAAAAGGCAAGTTCATACCTTTGCACCTATTTCATGCTTGTGTGCTCCAGAGGACATCGGTGTCTTCCAAAGATTGTAAAAAGAGTCTTTATTGGTGGTGTGCAGATTGTGGCCATTGGTGTTTGACTAATGATTAAGCAATATAAAACTGAAACTTGAAGCATTCAGTGTGTATTTTTCCTACTATAAATTCACACAGAAACTGGTGACTTTGGTGACACTTGTTAAGTGAGGGACTCTATATACCAACCTGGACTGATCCTGATGTATGGTCAGACGGTAGTGATTTCAACCACTTGTTTATGGACCCATATATTGACCAGAAATCGATTTGTGTTTCGTGAACCTATATTTGCGTCGAAGATTCAGTGTTTCTATCGGTCCTATTTGAAAGTAATTTAGTTTACGATTAGTGATTTCGAATTTAGGGTAAAAATTTAGAAAATAGAAAACAATTCTGATTATAGATTCTGCTTCAAGCCCTTTTTGCTGAAAATGGAAAATAGAAGAATCGGCACAGGTAAAGATTTTTTATATTTTTATACCATAATTATGATTTTTTAAAATGGAAAATAATGTCCTACTTTAATGTTAAATATTCTATTTTAATCTTTTTGAATACGCTATCCTTTTTTTTATAAGAGGGAATCAATTTATTTTACCTGTCATTTTTTTAATCATAAGATTGAAGCAAAATATTAAATAACATCTGACCGTTAAACGAGCATGAACACAAACTTGGCAGTTTTGGAGGAATCTCAAATCTCTATGGCTTCATTGAATACGGGAATGAAGAATGCAATTAAAATGGAATGTAATAATGTCCTATTTTAATGTTAAATATTCTATTTTAATATGTATTTTAGAATAATCTATCCTCTTTTTTTATAAGATGGAATCAATTTATTTTACCTGTCATATTTTTTTAATCATAAGATTGAAGCAAAATATTAAATAACATCTGACCGTTAAACGAGCATGAACACAAACTTGATAGTTTTGGAGGAATCTTAAATGTCTTCTACTTCAACGAATACAATTAAAATGGAATGTAATAATGTCCTAATTTAATGTTCAATATTTTAGAATAATCTATCCTCTTTTTTATCAATTTATCAATCAATTTATTTTACCTGGTAATACTTTTTAAGTTTGAGTTTGGTTTGTCTCTCTACGGCCATCTTGTGCCCACGAGGGCTAAACAGACCGGGACCTACAGCATAAAGTGGTTTGCGAATCACTACAAACATCCATGGCACTGCCACGATTCGAACCGGAAGCCTGGGATACCAAAGGCCAGAACGCTAACCATTTGGCAATTAGGCCGCAATACTTTTTAATCATAAACTCATTCAAGAAAAATATTAAGAAAATCTGACAGCTAAACGAACATAAACACAAACTTGTTATTTTTTTTCCTCCAAAATAATATTAGCTTCGAAAGATTCTTAAATCTCTTCTCATCATCATCATCATCATTATCATTGGCGCAACAAACTCTTGGTGGACCAAGGCCGTCTACCTACTGGCAGATTTCAAGATAGGAGTTGTTTCTTTTTTACGGGGTAGGGTTGTCAGACTTACGCCGAACACTGTACAGTCAAATTAGACAGGGACTTACTGTTTAAAGTGGACTCCGAACCACTACAAACATCCATAGCATCACTGGGACTCTAACACAAAACCTTTAGCGCAGAGTGCCAGAACGCTAGTCACTCGGCCATCAGGTCCTAAATCTCTTCCGCTTCATTGAATACATAATTGTAGAATATCTCGTAGCCTTGATATAAAACATTTGCACTCCATACTTATAATGTCAAATGTATGTGTTTCTACAGGAGTATTTTGACATAACATTTTAAACTCTATGTAACAAAATAAAAGGCGAGTAACGTATTAATGTTAAATAACGTATAATATCAAATAAATAATGTGCCTCCATTTCTACATTTTGATGATTTTGATATTTTTTCATTTTTTTTTATTTTCCTTTTTTGGACTCATGAATCATTTAAAAATTCGATTAATGCGTTTATTTAAAGAATGGGCCATAATTAATAATTTAATACAATAAAAATTTTTTTTGTAAATATTTATTTAGTATGAATTATTGACTCACGAATCATTTAGGCCTTCGATTAATATGTTTATTCAAAGAATGGGCCATATGTAATAACTTAATACAATTAAACTTTTTATAAATATTTATTTATTATGTATTTCTGACTCCTGAATCATTTATGCAATCGTTTCTTTAAAGAATGGACCATAATTAATAATTTAATGCAATAACAAATTTTTATAAATATTTATTTAGTACGAATTTCTAACTCATGAATCATTTTTGTATTCTTTTTAATGTATGGGCTATGATTAATAATTTAATACAATAAACTTTTATAAATATTTATTTAGTGCGAATTTCTGACTCATGAATCATTTATGCATTCGATTATTTAAAGAATGGGAAATAATTAATAATTTAATACAATAAAAAAAATTATAAATATTTATTTAATATGAATTTATGACTCGTGAATTATTTATGCATTCGATTAATACATTTATTAAAAAGAATGATACATAATTAATAATAAAATTTTTATAAAAAAATGACTAAAATTAGTTATTAAATAAAAGAAGATTTTTTTATAACGAGGTTAATATATTTTTCGAATCTTATCTTAAACATAACAGATATACTATTTTAAATAAATACAATTCTAAATTCATTACATTTAAAGAAACACATAGCATTGATGTCTTAATAAGTACTTGTTGATAAAAATAAGTAGGCCAAAATGACTTCGTCTAAATTTAGCGATATGACATGACATTCTCATTGTTGTAATTTTAGGTGAGTCATTTTTTTGTGAACGTTTAAGCAATGTGTTGACATGTCTGCATTCGTTCATTACATTGAACGAATGCGTTTAATGATAAACTCAATCGCATACTTTTATTCGCTTCATAGATTTCAGACAATCTATCTTTTAAAAAAAGTATACAATTTATTTAATATAAAAATGAAAAATAAGTTCTTGAATAACAATATTAAAGATGTGATTAGCTTTTTTACTGAAAATGATGCAGCTTCTAATCTAACAGACATGGCAACAGAATTAATCATAAAAAGTAAGTTTATCAAAATCTATTCTTTTTTTTTTTAATTTTATAAAATGAATCGTTATATTAGTTTTAATATCTGACAATAAAGGTGTTTTTTTTTTTAATGTGAAATTTATGAAATGATTTTTTTTTTTTTCTCGTATGCGTTTTTCATTATATAATTTTAAATATGATGTGGAAAAGTAATGTGATTTATTTGTTTATGGACAGTTTTAAACATACTTAAAAAATTTGTATAACATACTTTAAAAATTTGTGTTCACAATTCGGTAATTTTAGATTTTATTATTTTTTAAAAAAGTGTATGATTACTAGAGTGGAAATTTTGAAACGAATTATAGAAAAAAAAATTCATGATTCCCCAATTCTGTTAATTCTTCAACTTCATCAGTAATTAATTTGTTAAATAAATAATAATAGAGTTTATTGGTTTGTAATCAGATCCATCAATAACTGCTTTTTTGGGACAATGATTAGGGGTATTAAGGTCATGCATTTGTAAATTTAAACTCATACAAGTATCATCATACTATCATATCATATACCCACTATTCATCACTTTATATTCATATCATATACTCACATATATGACTGTGTTTGGGGGCCTGATGGCCAAGTGGCTAGCGATCTGACGATCGATATCACAGGATTCAGATTCAAATCCCGGCGCTGCCATGGATGCTTGTAGTAGTTCCGGAATCACTTTAAACCGTAAGGTCCCGGTCTAACAGGATCTTTGAGCGTTGAGGGGTGTGTACTCAGCGTCCGTAGCTTATCTTCAAGCTACACGTTACCCCCTGGGTAGTGCTAAGTAGAGTAACGTCGGTGCCGGAGCTTGTCTTAAAGCATTAAAGACAACTGTCTAAGTTTTATGTTATTTTTTTTTTAAACTTATTGAGGTAGGGGCTACTGTTAGCTAGAAAACTTTTCTTGACTCTGAATTTTAGATATACTGCCTTGGCTACTATGCATGAGCGTTTTCCTGATGATTCTTGGCTTCATGTTTTACTGATGGTCAATTGGCTAGCTCTCTGGCCTTTTTTGTACCATTGGTAAGCTTAAGAATCGAATTCTGGTGGCCAACATGGATGTTCGTTAGTGGTTCGAAATCCACTTTAAACTGTAGGTCTCGGTCTATTTGCATCGTAGAGCATTGCGGTTTTAATGTTACTCGGTACGTAGCATATCTTCAAGCTACACGTGCGCCCTGGATAGTGCTAAACGAGTAACAGCGGAGCAACCCTTGCTTATGGCATAGAATTTTAACTGACTGTATTGCCAGCTGCAATGAACCAACAAATATATTTATTATTTTATATAAAATGTGTGTGCATATGTTAGAAATTGAATTCAAAAAGTGAAATGATGTCTTGTTTGTTTGTTATGTTATGTAAATGTGTTTTTAAACTTATTATTCTTTGATAAAAAAAAAAAATATTTGATATTTTATTGCATGTTTTACCTTATCTTGCTTTTCATTTCCAATTCTTTGTTTCGTATAACAAATATTTTTTCCGCTTTTTGTAAACAACTGTGTTATACGTAAAATCTATGTAGTTTTCTTTCAAAGATTGATATCTGAGTTTTTAACACCTAATAAAAAAATTTATAATTCTCACAGATATAAAGGATAAATTAAATATTAGTTTAGCAATATTAAAATCATAAACATCTCGTTTTAAGAGAAAAAAAGAGTTTTATCATTCTTCGTATGTCATGTTTTATTGCAAAGTTATCATTACTGACTTATCCTGATTTATAAGCATAAATAGCTTTTAGTATAAAATAATCGCGTGAAAAAAAATCTGCGCAAGAAAATTTTATGCTTGATAACATATGAAGAAAAAACTGTTTTTTGGTCTAATTTTCTACGAATTTATTTTTACAATATTTTTTTGCATGCTTATAAAATGTAAGTTTTTCATACTTTTGAACAGCGTATATAAATATGACTTAAAAATTGCTTTTCTTTTTTTTTTATTATCAAATGTGGGTTTTTCAAGTTTCATACATTTAAAAATTTTTTTGTTTTTTATATAAACATAGGTGTCATAGGTTGATAAACATAAAAAACACAGTAACTTGCGGTAAAAGTAACTTCTTCAATGGCGTAAAAGCTCTATGGTAGGCCAAGACCTTCTCTGACAGATTTTTCTAGACAGGAGATGTTTTCTTTTTAAGGGGGTAGGGTCGTCCGTCCTACGCTCTATAGTCACATTAGACCGGGTCCTATGTATTAAAGTGGATTCCGAACCACTAAAAACATCCATGGCACCACCGGGATTCGAAGCCGAAACCTGTGGCCAGGAGCACCAGAGCGCTAGTCGGTCGGCCATCAGGCCCCCAAAACAAATCTATCTCAATATAAAATTGTATTTGCAGTTGTTATAAAGATTTAATATCTCTCCATAAATCAGGCCTGCCCAATCTTTTAACTACCTTGGGCAGCTTTTGAAGAAAAAAAATGCTTTGAGACACATGTAAAATATGCTAATTTAACAATAATTGCTTAATTGTTAGTAATTAATGTACAATTTACAATATTAACTTGAGCAAATAAGAAAAAAATCATAGCATTGCAGTTTTCCTTTCTATAACAAGAAATACCTTATAAAATATTGACGTGTCTAATCCAGGGGTCTCCAAACTACGACCCGCGGGCCAAATCCGGCCCGCGACAGCGAATAGCTTTATTGTTGCTGTAATAAGTTGGATAAGAAACACAGAATGATAATAACACGGTTTTATTGACTTGCTACGTAAAGCTTAATGACAAGCACAATATGCAGAAAATTTAACTTAAGCATAACAACTAACAAATAATTGAAACGAATCCCACTAACATTATAAACTAGTGAACATCCGGCGGTTACCCTCGGTAGTTATGTTGGGGTAAAGAGTATCGCATATGTATGTATGTCGATGTTTGGAATTTATATATCCTGAATCAAACGTATGATTTTTTATCCTGAGGAACGGAAAAGCTAAATTAACGCGAATGAAACCGCGTGGTATCCACTTGTAAAAAAATTCTTATGAGATTTATGTAATTGTGATTTTTCACTGACAATAGTTTGCAGTTGTGGATCAATTTTACCACTAGATGTCGTCAAGTGTCACGGTCGTATAGATACACACAATAGTAATTGTAGTAATTGAACCAGCGAATTTAGCAAGCGTACTCGGTGACTACTCTAGAAATTATAGATAATGGCAGAGAAATTAAAACGTTTTTGCCCTTGATACTTACTGAGTAAACAATATGGCCCTAAGGCTGGAAAGTTTGGACACCCCGGCCTAATCCTTAGCGTCCTGCAGTGTGGACGGACATCCCATGAGTAGTCTACTCACGGATGGAGGAAAAGAGGGCAGCTTCTGTTGTGATGGAGCACCCGTAGGTAGAAGCCTGGCTTGGCAGTAGTTGAAGAAGGAGGGACAGAGCTTTTCAGGAGGACTTTTACGTGGGAACTACCCCGCATATGCGTATCGAATGTGAGAAAGAACGGAAAAACCACACCAGATAGTCTGGCTAAAGAGGCAAGATGCTGAACATCACAAACGTCCTCTAGTCTCGTCGTTTTTTGAAACAGTGTCTACAACAAAACAGCCAGCGGACTAAACCTCAGATCTTTTGTTCACCAACGGCATATTGCCACTGAGCCACGAATCAGGCACCCTATAAAACGAAAACAGAAATGTAGATTAGATATTAAATAAAAAAAGAATGCATCAATTATTGATAATTATAAAAACTTCTATCGATAATTATAATACAAGAAAAAACCATTTAACAATTATTTAATTGTTCATAGACAGATGTTAATAAGCAATGCAAATCTCAAATATCTTCTAGGGCAAATTGAAAAACATATCGTAACATTGATTCCACGCATAATTTTTACAATCACTGAAATACGAAGTATCTGATATAATGAAAACAGTAAATGTAGATTAGTTATGTAAAAAAAAATGCATCATTTAGCGATAATTTTATAAAAAAGTATTTAACGATCATTTTACAATAAAGAAAGCATTTAACGATAATTTTACAAACAAACGAAAATATTTAACAATAATTTTACAAAAAAGAAAATATTTAATGATAATTTTACAAATATATATATATATATCTATATATATATATATGTTAAATTAAAAATTAATATGTATATTTAACGATAATTTTACAAAAAAAAAAAAAAAAAAAAAAAAAAATATTTAACAATTTTACTAATAATAAAAAAAAAAAGAAAATCTATTTAATGATGGTTTTACAAAAAAAAAATCGTTTAGCGATAATTAAAATGTAAAGCGTTTAACAATAATTATTCAGCTGTTAACAAGCAGTTGATAGTAATTAATGTATAATTTATAATATTTTGTTGGACAAATTACCAAATATGTCATTGCATTGTTTTTGAAAGAGAATTTTTTATAAGGATAGAAGAAATATTTTACAAAATAAAATAGTAAGCAAATAATTAAGCATTCATTATTTTCATCATCATCATCAATGGCGCAACACTCCTAACCCTATGGTGAGCCAAGGCCGTCTGCCTAGTGGCAGATTTCTAGATGGGAGATGTTGTCATTTACGTGATAGGGTTGTCAGTCCCACGCCCAACAATCATATTTTGACCGGGAACTATTGTTTAAAGTGGATTCAAGAACCATTACAAATATCCATGGCATCGCCGGGACTCGAACCCGAAATCTGGGGCACAGAGCGGCAGAGCGCTAGTCACTCGGCTATTCAGGCCCCCATTCATAATTTTAGCTATTATAAATAGAGACGATTTTTGAAAAAAATGCATTCTTTCTCTCTCTTTTCAATTCCTACTATTAGTTCACACTCTCCCTATATATATATCTTGTTCAAATTTTCAATATTTAATAAAATATTTTTCTTCATCCACTCAAGTTCAAATAAATTTTGTTCATATTGTAGGGGATGACACTGGATGTTAATACAGTTTTTTCAAATATTAATTAATTCATTCAATTTAATTAATTAGTTTTAGTTTTTTTTAGATTTAAGTTGCATATATCTACCCATAGATGGCGCCAGATAAACTTAAAAAAATGAATGAACATTATTTATAAAGGACTTTCTGCAATATAGTGTAAAAGAAGTAGGAATTGACTTAAAATTTTTTTTTTATTTTACTTGTTTTTTAACAGTGGATCCCCCCAACCGGTTCCAAGTGATAACAGTGGGGTGTGAAAACGATGGCTTCGAACCGGAAGAAAAACTGACCTACCCACCCCCAAACCGGATGGGACAGCACACCAGGCTCAGCGTGCCGGACTTTTTGGCAGCCGTCGCTCCAGGACGTAAGAGATCTTCATCATATAACGTACCAGATAACCTTGAAAGTAAGCCCCAGTCTTGTAAAATTATTTGTTATTAATGTATCAAGTTAAGATTTAGTTCACCTGTATCACTGTTGTATATCGGCTATAACTGATGAATCAGATCTCTTTCAAAATTTAAATTTATAGACGTAAGTTTACAACCTACAGTCCTTCAGAAATATTTCAACAAATTTATTTAGTATATAAACACAATTCATGATTAAATATATATGCATAAGTATATATACTTATGTGATTTGACATTGGAATACTGATTAAGATTTCTTAGTTAGTCATCATTCCATTTCAAAAGGCATTTCAAGTAGTTTAAACAAAAAATTGAATTTCTGAACCATAATAATTTGAATACTTTAATTTTGTATAAAAAAAGTTGCATAAATATAACTAATAAAAATGTATTGTGTTAGTTTAATAATAAAAAAAAAAGAATTAGAGGATGACGACGACGATTTGTCAGACTGACTTATAAACTTGCTTGCCTGGCAACCTCTATCTCCTGCTTTGTGAATGAGAGGAGTTTCTTTAGATTTGAGCACATTGATTAGATAGAAATATATATATATATATATACACTCAAGAGCCAAAACATTATGACCACCCCTACATTTTGCAATGAACTCGCCTGGAGGACGTGGAAGGCACGTGATCAGGTGGAAGTGGTATTTAACTGGTATTAAGTGGTGGTATTAATCCATGCCAAGGCGGGTTGAAGCTGCGTTGAGCGGCAAAGGTGGGCCAACTCGTTATTGACAGGTGGCCATAATGTTTTGGCTCTTGAGTGTATATATATATATATATATATTATTAAATTATTTAAAAAAAGATTTAGAGGGTAGTTTCATAATTGAAGACAGAAACCATAAGTTTCTAAATGCGGCAGAAGTATATGGGTAGCTTAGAGGCAAACTTTTTCCTTTCGTGTCAAGGGTGACCTTGAGCTTAGCCTAACTTTTTTCATTGTCAAAAGGGAAGATACAGAGGCTATTTTTTTTCCTCTTTTCAAGAAAGGCATAAAGGCATACTTATTCCTTTGATCATAGAAAGCATGAATGGTAGTTTGTTTTTCTTGTCGAGAATGGTATAGATCCGAACTTGCTTTGATTGTCAAAGGAAAACACAGAGGCTAACTGACTTTCATTGTCAAATGAAACTTGTTTTTTATTGTCAAGGAACTAACTTGTTTTTTAACTAACTTTAACTTGTTTTTATTGTCAAGGAAATCATAGAGGCTACAACTTGTTTTGAAAAGTACACAGGCGCTAATTTATTTCCCTTATCAAGAAAGGTATAGAATCTAATTTATTTCCCATGTCAATGGAAGTATAGAAGTTAATTTGTTCTCTTTTTAAAGGAGACAAAGACAAACTTGTCTTTCTTGTCAATTGTCTCATATTGTTTCTCTTGTCCAGGGAAGCCCATAGGCGAGCATATTTAATTCCTTTATTTTCTAATCGTATCACTTTTTCCCTTAGCAAATGTGTCAAGAAAGACGAGTCGTGCCAACTCCGTCTTCTCAGAAATCTTCAAAGATTCCGACCTCCACCTGGTGGACTACGACTCGGAGGCTGCTCCCAGGCTCGAGCTACAGGAACTCCCTCACCCACCACGAATACATGACCAGACCCACCTTAGAAGCCCTGCACGAGTCGCAGCAAGTAGGTCCCACTCTGAATTTCTTATTACTATACAAATAGATCACATAAGACCTTGGCTACTGACCATCACAATATGTATACTGAATTATATAACTGGGGTTATTTTGTTGCAGATACTAGCCTTTTACTAACAAACTGGTAGCTGTCTATTCAAACTCGTTAGTGAAATAGGCAAGGCATGAATATTTTGCAATAGACTTAAAAACGTCCACCTTCATTCCAATCAAACTTTTTCAAACTATAATGTCTCGACCTATAACGGCTTCAAGAACAGTGTTATTTTCAGGTTCATAGGAACATTTTAAAATTTATTTACAAACATTATGTATATGTATACAAAACTCTATTTATAACTATAATTATTTATATTATTAATTATATGAAAATTAAGGATGTTAAGGATTAAATTAGGTACACAAGTGCAGTTCACTCCAAGTTCAGAGATTTTCAGAGTTCTCGAGTCTACGACGAATCTAAAACAACTGGTCTGCGGCAGACCTTAATTATCACACGGCGTTATTCACGAAACAACAAGGCCACTTTGAAAACAGACAAAATGAACATATTTTTGTTACGTTCATTAATGAAAAACAAAAAGGTCGAAAAATAAACGTAGATTTTCCCCGTTTTGTTATAGTGACGCTAGTGTCAAATTTTCAAGCATTACTCGTCACTGCACATGTATTTATTCGATTTTAGATGTTAAACCAGCAAATTAAAATTCAGCAACTATCTCTATGTTAAAGTCTCTCATATTTAAAAGAGTTTGAAAATAACCTTGTAATGTTAGAGTCATACAACTCCAACATCCACAGAGCAGAAACAAAACATGTGTAGAAAGTCTCAGGTTCAAATCCACAGTTTATGTTTTTAAAAACTTGATTAGATTAACGTGTGTCATAGTTTAGCATCGGATGTCAGACTACTTGGTATTAGATTGCAAATGTCCCTCCGAAATATGATCGTATTGAAGTTGCGATGGATAAGATCTAGATTCATGATTATAACTCCCACTCCCTCCCCATGGACCTTCCTCACTCGGTTTTTTACTACAAATTTTAGACTTTTTGACTGGACATAACTTTTAAAAGGACACCTTGCCCCGTATCAGCGTGGCCAATATTCTTGTCTCTGTCCTGTGTTTTCAGGCCTTTTTATAGATTTTACATATTTGACAATCTGCTCTGCTCTTTTTATGAACTGCTCTCTACAACTTTTATAAGAAGGTTCATTTTTATTGGGCTGCCGAGGCCCCATGGCCGATATGGCCTCGCTCTCCGACGTAGGGAAAAAACTTTTGGTATGAGTTTGGTATGAGTTACAAATATATGACGTCAATACACCTAAACATAGTCCGGAAAGTAATGTCATCCCCCTCATCACTCATCTGTGGAATGTTGTATTTAAGTATATATATATATTTAAGTATATATATATATTTAAGTATATATATATATTTAAATATATACTCAGTCCAGTCACATTAATGTGACCACCTGCAAAAAGTCAGAATAACCACGTTTCGCAGAGCGGACCTCTGCTAGACGTGCAGCAAGAGAGAATCAAATAGGTTTCTGAAGGTGTTCACTGGGATGTTGAGCCATGCCGACTCCAATGCCGTGGCCAGCTGCGCTAGATTATGCGGTTGAGGATCCATGGCGCCAACAACCCGATCTAGGTGGTCCCACAGATTCTCGATTGGGTTTAAATGGTGAGTTTGCTGGACAGGGGGTACGGTAAACTCATCCTGCAAGCTTTCTTCGAACCATGCGCATACACTGCGAGCTGCATGATACCTCGCATTGTCCTGCTGGTAGATACCATCATTCAGAGGAAAAATAATTCGCATGTAGGGGTGACATGGTCAGCAGGACAGATGCGTATTTGTGCTGATCCATCGTGCCTTCCCCAATGGTGATTGCCAGGAAAACATTCCCCAAACCATAATGCTCCCTCCTCCAGCTTGATCCTTCCGGCAATTGTTGCAGCGTGTTTGCCAGACGTTTGCGCCGTGGATGTCCATTGTCCGATGGCCGTAAACGCCAACGTCCATCCGTCCGATGGAGCATAAAACGTGATTCGTCGGAAAAAGCCACCTGTCGCCCTCTGTGGACGTCCAGTTTCCGGGACATGCTAATTCCAGCCTTCATTTGCCGATGAATAGTAGCCAGCATAGGTGATTAACCAGGCGTCTGCTGCGGAGGCCATGCGTACCCAACGTTCGCTGAACCGTTGCTGAGGATGCCTTTCTTGGTAGCCGCTTGGTTCATCTGGACGGTCGGTTGCTCAACAGTGGCATCGTCTTATTCGCTCGAACGCATCTCCGTATCCTTCGTTCGCCTATCTCATTATAGCCGTAGGTGCACCACATGTGCCATGTCGCTGATTTTGGATAGTGCCATTTTGCCATGCACGATATACTTTTACCACGGCGGCTCGTGAACAGTTCACAAAATTAGCCGTTTCCGAAATGCTTCCACCCTTGGCGAAAGCCAATAATCATGCCCTTTTGGACGTCGGATAAATCGCTACGTTTTTGCATTACGCCAAGTTGAAATGCTTTCCGATGCCTTATTACATTCTTTATATATACTCCACTTCAATGAGCTGCCACCTGCCTTTTTGTGATTGGTTATTTCACGTTGGCGTCGAAAGTAGGTGGTGGTCACATTAATGTGACTGGATTGTGTATATTTAAATATATATATAATTATTCTGTACATGTGTTTGTCACTGAACTCCTCCAAAACGGCTGAACCAATTTTCAAGAAATTTTTGTGTGTGTTTGCGTGGATCCCTGGGTGGTTTTAGATTTACAATTGGACCCAGTAAGTGATGCTTCAATCGATATAATTCTTCTGTACATGTGTTTGTCACGGAACTCCTCCTGAACGGCTGGACCGATTCTGATGAAATTCTTTGTGTGTGTTTGACAAAACATGGAGAATGTTTTTATGCTATCCTCTTTGTTGTATGTCGCCACCAGATGGTGCTGCAGTCTATCAACTTCTATACCGTTCAACCCATTGCTTTGAAAATTGGTAATAATATGTATGGAAAAAAAGATTCGCTCTATTCACTTTATTGCTACTTGCCACCAGAGTTTGCAAGAGCATTTCATCTTATAAACCATTCAAACGATATCCATGAAAATGAGTATGCACCTATATTGGAACATGGAGAATATATTCGCTATATGTAATTTTCTACAATGCTTTTTTTTTTTTTTTGGCAACGTATACTTGGATTCTACTAATATATTCTGTGTGTGTGTGCAGGAGTGCGTATATGTGTGATTTCTATTTTTCTATCGGATCTCATCTATTCCTGGTTCCTAATCAACCCTTAACAATCTATCCCTTATATCTATCACTTTAACGACCATTGGAACAATAACATTTCTGGTATTGTTAATTTCAAAAAATCCTTTCCTTTGTTATATTATACATACTACAGGCATCCATGGTATTTAATTAAAATTCATAAACTCTTGCCAAATCTGCATCAATATATAGCCCTAAAACCAGCTGTCATAAATTTACTTTCAGGAATGCCGTCCGGTTCTTACGACAGGTAGAGGGGAAAATACAGGAGCAGTCAAGTTCGGCTGGATCAAAGGAGTTTATGTAAGTAGTTATTTTTTGTGTGATACTCAAACTGCAGTCATCATGTGTTACCTAAATCTACTATCTCAATTTACTACTCAATCTCAAAAGGCTATTCTGAATCTAGAAAAGTAACAATCGATATCATACATCTTTAAAATGTTGTTTCCGAACGCTAGGCAATTTGTAGTAGATTGAGCAGTATGAAAGCTGCACTACTGACAGTCTGTTATATTGCACTCAGTTTTGCTATCACAATTTTGAACAAGCATGTCGATATCCTCTTCGATGCCAAAAGAAAGACGATTCCGGCTTACAGATTTATTATTCCCATCCCCTGCGTACACACAGGAGCATTCGGTTCGGCTTCTCTGAATTTCTGAATCTGGCATCAACCAGTTTGAAATTCCAGCTTGCTATAGGGAATAATGTTTGCCGTTTATACCAGTGGTTCTTAAGCATCTTTGATTCGTAGTTCCTTTTCAAATTTAAACACGTCCTTCAACTCTCACCATTGATGTACAAGGAAAAAAAATTGGAAAACCTCATAGTCGGAAATCTGTGTTTTATTAACTATTGAACATAATTGAGGATCATTAGATTTGATATTGACTAAAATTCTTCCCAAAGAACTTCCTGATTGCATAACTACCTTTTTAATAAAACCTTAATACACTTACCCAAAGCGGAAAGGAGTCATCAAATTCAGGAACAAGGGCACAGTTTAATTTCAAGCTCCAGATATATGGAATACCGTTCAACTTCAAATCGTATGTTTGATTCAGGATATAGGCATTCCAAACATCGATATACATACATATGAGATACTCTTTACCCCAACATAACTACCGAGGGTAACCGCGGGATGTTCCCTAGATTATAATGTTAGTGGGATTCGTTTCAATTATTTGTTAGTAGTTATGCTTAAGTTAAATTTTCTGCGTATTATGCTTGTCATTAAGCTTTACCTAGCAAGTCAATAAAACCGAGTTATTATCATTCTGTGTTTTTTTATCCAACTTATTACAGCAACAATAAGCTATTCGCTGTCACGTGCTGGATTGATGGCAGTGGTGGGCCAGATTTGGCCCGCGGGCAATAGTTTGGAGACCCCTGAATTAGAGCATGGTGATACAGTTGCAGTTGAAACATATAATACAGTTTTATTAGAGCATGCGTTTACAGTTGAAGTTGAAGCATAGTATACAGTTGAATTAGAACATGGAGTTACAGTTGAAATTGAATCATAGAATATAGTTGAATTAGAGCATGCGGGTATAGTTGTTCAATTAGAACATGGTGATACAGTTGAAGAAGCATGGAATACCTTTTAATTAGAGCATGGTGATACAGTTACAGTTAAAGCACAGAATAGAGTTCCATTAGAGCATGAGGGTAGAGATGAAGTTGAAGCATGAAATACCGTGCAATTAGAGCATGCGGATACACTTGAAGTTAAAGCCACGATTAGTGGCTTTAGTAGGCCACGAACGAGATGGCATAAATATATCAGAAACGAAAACAACTGCTTGGTTAGTTTAAAAGTAGTAAGTGCTGGAGAATTATTAAATCGAATTGACGATGAGTAAAAGAATGTCTATTTTTGATTTTTTTTACAGATACGATGTCTTCTAAATATATGGGGCGTCATGTTATTTCTCCGCATGGGATGGATGACCGGACAATGTGGAATAAGTGAGAAATTGCTTAATTGTTTCTAATTTCATAGATTTTCAATAAACTTAATAAAATGTACTTGCATTACTATTTTAGATCTTAAAATTATAGTGAAAACTATTCACTACGGTTGGCTTGATCTTTATCAGTTGGTAGGCAACCACTAATTGCACAAATTACAGAAACCTATAAAACAAAAAACGTGTTTTGCAGTCCATTAATCAACACTTGAAAGTAATGGCTTTTCACGTTTTTAAATGCCGCATTAGAATTCACTGTTAAATGGACCTAGAGATTTGTAGCTCTTTAATCAGACTCGTTGGAAGCTGAATGTTACATAAATATATATTTATTTCCAATATAACTGCTTGGCAACTTTCTTTCACAATTAAATCTGTTGTTTTGAGACCTACCACCTCGATTCTTGGGAGTTACGTAACCAGTTTTTAAGAATTTCTTCGCTAATTTGTTTTTTTAATTGATTTATATCTCGCTTTGAATTTCTTTTTAAACTTAATATCAAAGAGGAAAACAATTCGAGTTGTGAGACAATATTCTATAGTGAACTTACATTCTTGTAATGACAGTGACAGCATGAAAAAAAATGGCGTCTTCCTTTATTCACATGTTCGCAGAATTAAAGCAAATGCTGTAGTTTGAATATACTGCTGTGTCCAAAAAGTAAAACCAATTTTCAATTTAATATTCCCGGGACTTATGGAATTTCAATTTCTTTTTCTTTCTTAGGTTGCTGGCACTATCCTTGATAACATGTGGGAAATTTAACGTCAAAATATTCATTAGTGTTTGAGTTACGCTTGGCTTAGTGACACAACCGACCGATACCAACGATTTCTGAAATGTGTGAATGAATTGAGCAAGAACTTTCGCATTAATTTTTTGCGGAAAAGTATAAAATGTTACTGAAACTTGGTGAGCATTTCTATATCGGAAAGAAATGTTTAGTGGTGTAAACAGTTCAAAAAAGACACAGAACGCGTTGAAGACGTAGAGCCCTCTGATCGACCCTCAACCTCAACCTCAACAAATGAAGCTCACGTCCAAATTTTGATTTGGTGCTTGCAAACCGTCGATTTACAATATTCTTGCTGAGGATGTGTGATAATTCTACAGGATCGGCCAATTCCATTTTGGGTTCCAATTTCTGTGTGATTCTGAATTATCCTTAATTTATGGACATGAGTGTAATGTGCCATTTATACATCCTTTGAATTTCTTTTAAACTTTTTCAAGGAAAACAATTCATATCGTTCAATATTCTATAGTGAACTTCACATTGTTTTAGACAGTGACAGCAGCATGAAAAAAATTCTCTTCACTCAAATTCCATGTTCCAGGAATTAAAACAAATGCGTTTTGAGTCGATTGTCCAAAAGTAAAAGCAATTTTCAATTTAATCTCCGCGTGACTTTGAATTTTTCCACCCTTGTTGCTGGACTTTTTAGCGACATCTGTGTGAAATTCGACGTCAAAATAAAGTTAGTTTAAGTTAGCATTGTGTCCGGAGAGGATTACCGAGGCGATGAAATGCCTGAAGAATTGAGCAAAGATTTTTGCAAAAAATTTTGGTCTTACTTTTAGAATGTTGCAGAAGGCATTCGATGGCATTTCTATAGAACATGAATTGTTTAGTCGGTTCACAGTTCAAAAGACACAGAACTTTTTTTGTTAAATAGTTAATACCATCAAATTCATACTTAGTGAAACTCACGTCCAAAAAATCGACTTTTGGTTCATTGGTACGTAATTTTACAATTTTAAACATTCTGAAGGATCTTCTTTTTTTCGCTCATTAAATTCTATTTAAAAGAAGCTAGGTACGCGTCAAATCTCGAATTGGCCCTTGTAAAAATGAATGTGCCAACTCACACTCGATGTGATTCTTCGAGACTTTTTATCAAAAATGAATCCCAATCGTTCCACAATCCCAGGATTCACTTTTTTTTAAGTCAAAGATATTCTGTTCACTAAAAGATGAGCTGGGAACACCGTTTTGAGTCGATTGGTAAGAGATTCAACGTGAATCGCCGCGTGCCTTGAGCCATCCCTGCCGATGACTTTTAGCTGAACGCATTGATAATTGGAAAAAGTTGGCATAACTGCATTGTGCTTGGAGGGGTGTTGGTCTGACACCAGCGGAGGAAAAAGTTTGAAAGGAAAAGTATTATATAAAAAGTATTTGAAAAAAATAATATATTTATAAAAGTATACGTCTATATTACTATATAATACATATTTGTTTATTTTTATAAATATTACATGATAATATCGGAGGGGATTACTTGAAGGCGATTAAATAAATTTGAAGAATAAATGAAGGGTTTTGAAAAATAATGATTGGTCTTACTTTTTGTGCCCAGTAGTATGACACCATGATTATCTATAGAACATGAATTAAAAATATCGGTTCACTCGTAAATAAAGTGCGTACTTTCTTTTGTTAAACAGTTAATAATTAATTCATACTTAGTAGTAAATTCCTTAGTAGTATATACATCGACTTTTGGTTCATTAGGTCAAACGTAATTATATAAAATTTTCTAAACATTCGAAGGTCTTTTTTTTTTTTTTTTTGCTCACCAAAAGTTCTATCTAAAGAAACAGATTGGATAGGCGTTATAAAACGCCGACTTGTAAAAATGACAACGCAGATGTAAAAATCGGGGAACATATCAGTGAAAATCGTTGAAAGAATGTTATTGCCACGCGAAATATATTATTCCACCTAAAGGCATATGCCAAATTGAAAAAGGTTATCTATCTTAATTTTGGAAAAAATGAGAATTCACGATGGGGCTGTCAGAACTTCACTGATGTAAATATGCTGTTCATAATTGGTAAAATATTTGTGTAATTTTTTTTTGAGATTTATTTATTCCCTCCTACCAGCTAGTCAGCTGAAAGCTGTAAACATCTGGTTTAAAATTCTAACGGATTTGATTTTTTGTTAGGGGGTGTTGGTCAGATTTCAGCGAAAGATAAAAGTTTGAATGGAAAAGTATTATATGTACATATAAGTATAATGAAAAAAAGTACATATATTTATAAAAGTATACGTATATCCAATTGGGCCTATATAATCGAGTGGCAATATCTGAATATCGGTACCACATATATCGGGTTCGAATCTCGGCGGTGCCCATGGATGTTTGTAGTGGTTCGAATCCACTTTTAAACCATAGGTCCCGGTCTAATATGACTGTAAGAGTACGGAGCCAAAGACAATCCTACCTCCATCAAAAAAAGCTGCTTCCTTTTCAATCATGAGTAATGCAGATGACCTGTCCCGTCTCCTCATGGGCAGTTGGCCAGCCAATGAAGAATAAGAAACAACAGTTATAATATATATATATTTACGTTTATACTTTATATTTTTGCATTAGTATATTTTTACGTTTTTAAATATACTAAAAGTATATATATATATCGAATGTGGGTATATATATATTTAATCGAATGTGTTAATATCGAATATGTAATATATATATGTACGAACTCGGATGTGGCACGGATTATTGTAGTGGCTTCAGAACGGACCCCTTTTAAATCATAGGTCCCAGATGAAATGACTGTGATGATATTTAACAATCCTACCTTTTTCAAAAGAAAATATCGTTTTGAAATCTGCAAGTAGGCAGATGACCCTGCTTCCGTCTCCCATTAGGTTGGTGCATAATGATCAATCGAAGCCCTTAGTTAAATAAATGCATGACTTGAGAAGAAGAAATTTACAATATTTTTAGAATTTATGACATTTTTACAAGTTTTTCTCAATAAATGCTTGCTCGTTGGAAAAAAAGTCAATGGGCGATTCGGACAGCGCCGCCACCTATAGTTGTCGAAAAAGAGAAGGGAGATGTTGCCTATTTCCAACTTTCCAACATTTAGAACAGGGGGACGTGCTGAATTTTATTACATTGATGGTGTTAACATGCGTTATAATTATCCTTCAGGAAACGGACGGCTTTATTACAACCAGATGAAATGAACTTGATGATATTTGCCTTATCTTCAAGCTTTTTTCACAGATTTGAAACGGGCAAACCATTCCTTCTTCATGAATTCGGTGATCTTGATATTAGCAGAGTTTTTGATACCGTATTCGGACACGTCCGTTAGCTTTTTTTTTTTAGCGCGCATGCTCATAGGAAATATTATTACAGATACCTTGCCAAGCTTTTTGAGCATGCCGAACTAAGGAGAACTATACTCATATGTTTTTTTTATACTATATTTTTTATTAGGTTCAAAAGTGCCTAATTATCAATCGATGGTCTTTGACTTGCTTCCTATTTTAATAAAAATTTACAATATTTTATAGATTTATGAATAAAAAAATCCTTCAGAAACGGAGACCTTCTTCAAGCAATTCCTTCTTAAAGCAAGTCGGTGATAATTCGGACACGTTCGGCTTTATTGTTGTAGCTGAGATCGTGGGGGATCCATCCAGCCTATTTCCATACCTTTCCAAGCTTTTGAGATGCCGAACGATGGTTTAGGGAATGGTCCATATTGATGTTGCTCAGCATTCGAGGTGCTATTTAGCTTGTTCCTCCCGGGAAAAGTGCTCGAATTCTGAAATCTGATGGTCGATCTCTTTCTGGGTTTTCTTTCCGTTACTGTCGCCTGATTTGTAACGGCAAAAACCATTCGCTGATTGTGCCCTTATCAAAGTCTATTGAGATCGCGAAATGACTGCGCTGCTTTGGCACCTTTTCAAAAGTGGTATAGCATAATACACTATGGAAGAAAGTGACGGGACACGACACTATAACGACCTAAACCCATATTTATTAAAACTAATAGGAGTTAGGGCCTCCTTGGCTGGTGATCACAGCTGCAACCCTTCTGGGCATGCTTTCCACTAAATTAGCCATAGTGGCAAGAGGAATTTCCTTCCAAATGTTTAACAGGAAGTTCCATGTTCAGGCTTGCTTTTGGGGAGTGGGGTGCAGGCCCTCAAACTGACGGTCCACTCATCCCAGAGATGTTCAATTGTGTTAAGATCAGGACTCTGCGCCGGACACACCATGCGTTTAACGTTGTTGTTCACATACCAATCAGAGTCCTCCTGCAACATGGCATGTTGCATTGTCGTCATGATACCAGCAATCATCCATACCGTACGCTGTCCACAAGGGCAGGACATAATTGTCGAGAATATCACAGTATCTATCGGCATTCATCGCACCATCAACCTTCACAACTCTAGTCGACTCCACAGAGTATTTATAGATATAGCTGACACGTGATACCCATATTGCGCATGTGTCAGCTGTATTGTCGACTTTTCTACTTTTCGAGGGGTGTCCCGTCACTTTCTTCCAGATAGTGTACGATGAATATGAGTATAATTATCGACATGCATTTTTATAACCTAAAAGTAGCAGGATATTTTCATTCATAAATTTATAAAATATTGTAAATTTTATTAAAATATAGCACGCCAAAGAAACGCCTGATAATTATGCACCAACACAATATATTAGAGTTTTTGCATACCGTACGTTAGTTACCGTAGGACGTCCGTTAGCTTTTTTTCTCCCTAGCGCGCATGCTCGTACGTACGTTAGTCTGGACGTTTTCTTTTCAGCGCATGCTCATAGGAAATTTGTTTCCTATGAGCATGCGCGCAGGGAGAAAAGCTAACGGACGTCCTACGGTAACTAACGTACGGTATGCAAAAACTCTAATATATTCATTATTATAGGGGCCTGAATAGCCGAGTGGCTAGCGCTCTGGCTTTCGGTACCACAGGTATCTGGTACAGGTATATTCAAATCCCATCGTTGCCATGGATGCTTGTAGTGGTTCGGAATCCACTTTAAACCGAAGGTTCCGGTCTAATAGGATCGTAGAGAGTTGCGGGGGCATTGTTACTCCGCGTCCGTGGCTTACCATCAAGTACATGCGCCCCCTGGGTAATTCAAAGTGAGTAAATATCGGTGCAGCCCTTATGGCATAAAAGATTGCCAGCTGCATTAAAAAAGAAAAAAAAATATTCATTATTATATAAATTGTTCTATTTCTATTCCTTACAGTTTCTAGCCATTGTAGTCGTCTTGTTGTCCACTGTCGTGACTGTCATTTACAACATTGTCCATGTCCGCCATTTTGTGCAAACGGCGATGTTAAAAGGAGGTAAGTGTTCTCTTGTAAAAAAAATGATTTATATTCTCTTAGGAGATGTTTTCCTTGCAGTGACAATGCCAACTAATGTCGCCAAACAAAATGACCGTGAAAGAATCTGCTTTCCTGTTAGTGCAGTTGTGCGGTTGTATGATCACGCATTTTAACAATGGCAATTTTCAAATTAAATTAAATTTTATTTTTTATTTATTTTTTTGCATTAAGCAACATCTATTGGATGACAAGGGAAATTACAGGTATAAATGACTAAAACAAATTACATAAATGGCGTAAGTTCTTCATTCGTCAGTTACGGTAGCATAGAAAGCATTGTGCTGTAGCAGATATATATTGCATACTTCCCATAGGAAGAGTTGTAGCATTTCTTTCCCAGGAGAAAGGAATGTATATTACTTTGGCAAACATAGTACATAATAACAGCCTCGATCAAATTTTATTGCAGACAAGCTGTATTGTGGATATTTATAATACATGCAATTAATGTTTTGTACTAATGAGAGCAACCTGTCACTCAAATTTATAGCAGATATTTTATACCTTGGATTATGAGATCTCATGAAATTAGCGAATGTATGTGCGTCCTTTACAGGTCGAAACATTATTAGATGGGATATGGATCACACCCTGAGTTGTCGACATCGATGGGGTGATAGACCATAGGCCGATAAAATGACTGACCCCACCCGCCTTTGAAGGATTTCCATAAAAAAGAGGATTTTGAGAAGAAAAATAGGAAAGTTCTGCGACGAGTCGATAAGAAGTATTTTTTCTTTTCTGAAAGGTATCCTGCCGTGTGATACTTGCCCATTGTGTTTCGTGAATCACGCCGTGATAGTTAAGGTCTGCCGTAGACCAGGTGTTTAGATTTGTCAGACTGAGTGAACTAAACTTTTGTATTCGATTTATATTTTAATTTTCATTTCCATTGTAGAGTTATGTGTGATTTATTTTGTTTCAATAGATTCATCCCAGCCGAACTCATGAAAGTTTTGTTAAGACTTCTACCAGCTTTTAACAATGGCTGTACTTTTTGCAGTGGGTGTCTAGAGATTTGACAGACACAACGCAGTAATGGGACGTTACTTAAATAAAGCCATTTAATGATACTATATTTTACAATAATATTTACATTAGTTGTTAATGTAGGGTTAAACATACTTCGCTGCTTGACGCAGCCTGACCCATCCCTCCAGCCAGCGTTCTTTTTTCCTCCTTCATCTACGGGGACCTGTGCCCTCTTGGTGGGGGGTCAGAGTTCAAAGCTGAATACTCCCCACATTGTAAACAGGCTCTGTCAAAGACAAGCGAACGTGATGCGTCGCCGCCTGCCAATACCATACAAACAAACCACATGTATATGGAAATAATGCTTGTAAATAAATTTAAAGTCCTCCTATGAACTTTGAAAGGGGCCCTCTTGAAGCCGTTATAGGTCTTAGTATAGGCCGAGGCGTTACAGTATTAATCAATGGGATGCCTTTCTTATTCTTTATCATCCAAAGTCCATAACATAATTTTTTTATCACTAACTAGTTAAAAATATTAGACTCATGTACGGTGAGTGTTGTAGCCACTCTTCAAGAAGCGAAATATTTTATTACTATTTTACAATGCTAACTATTGTGATCGTCTTGTCCGCTGTTGTAACTATTATTACAACATTATCCCTGTCACAATGACAGTGTACTAGTATGTAAACATTTCTAATGGTAATCGAACGGTCTGATGGAAATTTTCTGGAATTTTTGTCATACAACACGAAATTATGATGTAGTTGCCTTTAAAATAACCAAGAATCTCATCTTTATCCATATCCGTCAGTGGGGCTGTTAATGACAGACATCAGTATCCTACGATATACTTAAAAAGTAATAAACTGAGCATAGTTCTACCAGCTATTCATTGGAAAGCTGAACATCCGGTTTAAAGGCGGAAATGGACGAATCGATTACGTGTTGGGGTGTTAGGCAGACATATGTTACTAAAAAGCAATTTTGGAATATTAAAGTATAGTAATTTTTGTGGAATTCTTTTCATTTATTTAATATTGTATAAATTTAAAGTTTAACTATTAAAAATTAAAATTATTTTTATTTTATTTAAAGCCCTACCGAAACAAACTAAATTAAAATTTTAAAATACAGCCAAATTTGGCGATATTTTTAAAAAAGAAAGTTTAGTAGTTTTTGTGGAATTCTTTTCAATGATTTATTTTAATTTTGTTATAATTTAAAATTTTAACTATTAAAAATTAAAATTATTTTCATTGTATTTTTAAAACTTTACCGAAATTAGCTAAATTAAAATATCGAAATACAGCCAAATTTGGCGATATTTTTAAAGAAGAAAGATTAATAGCTTTTTTGGAATTATTTTCATTGATTTATTTTGATATCTTATAATTTAAAATGTTAACTATTAAAAATTAAAATTATTTTCATTGTATTTTAAAACTCTACCGAAATTAGCTAAATTAAAATATTAAAATACAGCCAAATTTGGCGATATTTTTAAAAAAGAAAGTTTAGTAGTTTTTGTGGAATTCTTTTCATTGATTTACTTTAATTTTGTTATAATTTAAAATATTAACTATTAAAAATTAAAATTATGCTTATTGTATTTAAAACACTACAGAAACAAAATAAATTAAAATATTTAAATACAGCTAAATTTGGCTTCTTTTTTATTTATATATCCATACAAAATCATGTTATAAAAGTGATGTTTATGTCTTCAGGTGGAGCCTATTACCTGATTTCTCGTAGCTTGGGTCCAGAATTCGGTGGTGTAGTGGGGATTCTCCTGTTTCTCGCCAATGCCGTGTCTGGTGCCATGTACATCATTGGGGCGGGAGAAGCCATCAGAGACATACTAAACGTAATTGCAGTCCTTTCTTGTTACACTTATTTTTATTTCGATTAAATCCATACAACGCCATTGGGCTTAAATACGTCAATAAAAATAAATACATTTGTTGTTGTTGAGATTTATGTATTTAATTAATACTATATTCCTGATTTGTTTTTCGGAACATTAAAGTTACAAAATCTTATTGTATTCCAAAAGAAGCCTAATCAAGTTTTTCAAGATACGACCAATCAAATAGAGAAGCTAGTGCTAGTTTCTCCCATAGGATATTAGGCATTAACTTCTTGCCTTCTGAGTTTCTTGAATACGTTAAACTATACTTTTTAAAATTTTTAATGTGTGATATTAATTAAAATTTTAATTTATAATTTAAATAATCAATTGATTAATAATAATTATAAAATTATAAAATTAATGTAAAAATAATAGTAAAAAATAATTAATTAATTAAAATTAATTAAATTTATAATTTATAATTTAAATAAAATTAATAAAATTATTTAAAAATTTTATTAATTAAATTAAGTAAAATTATGTTTTTTAATTACAATTAAAGTAATTAAATTATTTAAAAAAATTAAAATTAAATTAATTAAAATTATGTTCTTTAATTACAATTAAAGTAATTAAATTTAACTTTTAAATTAAAATTAAATAAATTAAAATTAAATTTTATATTAATTAAAATTATTTTTTAAATTAAAATTAAATTTTATATTAACTAAAATTAAACATTAAATTGGAGCCTGATGGCCCTGTGAATAGTCCTCTGGCCCTCGGAGCCACAGGGTTCCAGTCCCGGTGGTGCCATGGATGATTGTAATGATTCGGAATCCACTTTAAACCGTAGGTCCTGTTAACTACGACTACTACACTACATCACGTCACTGTGCCTAATGCTGAGTTGCCCTTACACAGTTTGGAAATGATGTGGGTAAGAAGTCTGATTGGGCTCTGTGACGGTCTACTGTTATATGAGAGCGAGACATAAGGCTTAAAGTGTATTCTGAACCACGACAAACATCTTTTGGGACTGGAACCCGAATCCTGTGATACAGAACGCTAGAGCCTCAGGCATTGAGGCCTTTGTCTAATATGACTGTAATAGCGTTGAGAGTAGGGCTGACAACCCTTGTGAAAAGAAAGCATCTCCTAGTAATCTGTCAGTAGGCAGACGGCCTCGGCCTAACATGGGGCTGTTGCGCCAATAAAGAAGAATAAATATTAAATTATTTTACAAATTATTTATTTATTTATTATTATAGTATTACTTAATTTTATTTTTATTCTCTTAAACTTTAATTTTAATTTGATTGAAACGTATTTCTAGTTGAAAGATCTTCTTGAATTACAAATAAATTCAATAGTTATTTTTTTTTATCTGATATCTATCACTAGCCTTTTTAACAATAAAAAAACGAAATATTTTTTTTGTTCTAATGCAGCTGGCAAACACTTAGACACTTGGTCTTGAATGCCTTAAGGCAAGTGCTGCACAGACGTTACTCACTTTGGGGGCGCCCAGGGGGCGCGTGTTACTTAAAGATAAGCCACGGACGCTGAGTAACAATACCCCCGCAACGCTCTTATTAGACCGGGACCTACGGTTTAAAGTGGATTCCGAACCACTCCAAACATCCATGGCACCGCCGGGATTCGAACCCGAAACCTGTGGTACCGAACGCCAGAGCGCTAGCCACTCGGCCATTCAGGCCCCACAATAAAAAAAACTATTTCTTGTTATACATATTTAAATATTGCAATGACGAGTATGTTTTGCGCAGCAAAATTAGTGAACAAATTTGTCTACTATGATAAAATTAGCAAATTATCTTAACTTCAATTATATTTTTCCACCACGTGGACCACAGGAGGTACACGAGGGCATCGTGGAATTTCCCAGCGGGGTCAATGACATCCGAGTGTCCAGCATCATCTGCCTGCTGCTCATGATGTCCATCACTGGCATAGGAATGGCATTCGAGAACAAGGCAAGTGGCACTTTAAATCTTCCCTACTTTTCGTCTCCATCTTGGCACTTTTTATCTGCTACAGGGGTCTCCAAACTACGGCCCGCCAGTATCATCCATCCGGCCCGCGACAGCGAATAGCTTATTGTTGCTGTTATAAGTTGGATAAGAAAACACAGAATGATAATAGAGAGTTTTTGCATACCGTATTTTGGATGTCCGTTAGCTTTTTCTCCCTAGCGCTCATGCTCATAGGAAATTGCGCATGCGTATCTGTAATAATGTTCCCTATGAGCATGCGCGCTAGGGAGAAAAAGCTAACGGACGTCCAAAATACGGCATGCAAAAACTCTCTATTAACTTGGTTTTATTGACTTGCTAGGTAAAGCTTAGTGACAAGCATAATACGCAGAAAATTTAACTTAAGCATAACAACTAACAAGTAATTGAAATGAATCCCACTAACATTATAAACTAGTGAATATCCCGCGGTTACTCTCGGTAGTTATGTTGGGGTGAAGAGTATCGCATATGTATGTATGTCGACGTTTGGAATGTATATATCCTGAATCGAACATATGATTTTTATCCTGGAAATTCCCGAGGAACGGAAAAGCTAAATCAACGCGAATGAAACCGCGGGATATCCACTTGTAAAAAAATAGTAATGAGATTTCAGTAATTGTCATTTTTCACTGACAGTAGTTTGTAGTTAGCAAGCGTATGCTCGCTCAGAGAGCATACTCGGCGACTAATCTAGAAATTATAGATAATGGCAGAAAAATTAAAACAGTTTTGGCCCTTGGTCCTTACTGGAATAAACAGTATGGCCCTAAGGCTGGAAAGTTTGGAGACCCCTCATCTACTACATACACTCAAGAGCCAAAACATTATGACCACCCCTACATTTTGCAATGAACTCGCCTGGATCACGTGGAAGGCACGTGATCAGATGAAAGTGGTATTTAACTGGTATTAAGTGGTGATATTAATCCGTGCCAAGGCGGGTTGAAGCTGTGTTGCGCGCCAAAGGTGGGCCAACTCGTTATTGACAGGTGGTCATAATGTTTTGGCTTTTGAGTGTATTTTTTGTTGCTCAAAGTCTTTGAATCGGTTTCATAACTTTTTGATTTGTTATCCTATTGGAAACCATCCCAATAAATTTAAAAAAATATCTTTTTAATTAAATTTTTAATTTAAAAATTATTTTTTTGAAAAATAAAACACTTAATTACCCTTATTTTAAATTCTACTGGGATATGATTAATAATTAATGAAAGGATATTTAAAATTATTTCATTTCAGGTGTTACTTAATGTTCATATGAAAAGCAATTAATATCCTGTTGTACTATAACTAGAATTAGAATTTGTATGAACTAGAATTAGAATCTGTATGAACTAGAATTAGAATCTGTATGAACTAGAATTAGAATTTGTATGAACTAGAATTAGAATTTGTATGAACTAGAATTAGAATTTGTATGAACTAGAATTAGAATCTGTATGAACTAGAATTAGAATTTGTATGAACTAGAATTAGAATTTGTATGAACTAGAATTAGAATTCTGATTAAAAGTCCAGTTAATAGGCTTGATATATGTATAGTTAACCTAAATGCAGTTTTTTTAAACTCAAAGGACGAAATAAATTGTATTTTTAATATCTTGATTTGATTTATTAGTTTAAAACATAAATAGTATTTTTAGAAATATTTTATTGAATAACTGTTTATATCAGACTTGAAATTAATTTTGCCGAAGTGCTATCAAAATTGATACCATTGAAAATTGTCTACTGCTGCTTTGTATAAAATGGACTATTTGAAGATCTGCAATCTTTATATTTCTTTGTTATAGTTGATTGTTTATGCAAGTCGTAAAAATATATACAACTAATTCATGCAAAAAATTGTTCGTATTCCGGTGGACAAATTTTAATAACTTAAAAATAGTTTTTCCTCTCCTTTGTATGTATGATTTAATTATCATCTTGTTTATAAGTTATGACTATTTGAAGACAGGCTTTCCTTATCATGGTTGATTGTTTATATAAGTTGTAAAAATATACACAAGATTAATTCATGCATAAAAATCTTCATAATCCAGTATTATGTTCAGATTGTTATAGTTCAAGAATAGTTTTTCCTTTCGTTACATTGAAAGGGAAGGAAAAACTATTCTTGAACTATAACAATCTGTAATGATTTAATTATCACCTTGTCTATAATACAATTATTCATAATAATTCTTACTATTTTAAGACATACCTTCTTTATCATAGTTAATTGTTTGTGTAATTCATAAGATCATACACCTAAATTAAGATTAATTCATGCATAAAAATATTCGTAATACAGTGGGCAGATTGTTATTGTTCAAGAATGGTTTTTCTTTCCTTTTTCATGTACGATTTAATTATCACCTTGTCTATAATACAAGCAGACTATTTGAAGACATACCTTCTTTATCATAGTTAATTGTTTATGTAATTCATAAGATTATACACAAGATTAATTAATGCTTGAAAATGTTCGTAATCCATTGGACAAATTCTAATATTGTAAGAATATTTTTTTCACCTTTGTGTATGTATGATCTAATTAATAGATAATAACTAACAAGTTTAATTCATGCATAAAAATGTCGTATTCTAGTCTAGACAAAATGCAATATGCTTCACATAAAGGCGACTCAAATTGAAGTAAAAATAATTTTGAAATAAACAGATATTCCTTATTTTTATCTCTTTATGTTATTAACTATTTTTATACAAGTCAATTATTTTAAAAGGAATCTACCAATCTTTGAAACTACCAACTTAAATCTCCTGATTTACCTAAATAATTTAATGATGCAAGCAAATCCAGTGGGTGCGCAGAAGATCTACCTCCCCGTGGTGCTCCTGGTAACACTCTTAAGTGGCTAAAAGATCTGCAACTTGGCATTATTGTTAGATTAATGAATTCTGTTTCAGCATGTTTTGTTGTATTATTTTGTTGTTGTTGTATGTTTTTTTTTCCGTTGGACTTTTTTTTGCTGTAACTGTTCATAATTTGCCATTAGGGGAAAAAAAAAAAAAAAACAAATCCAGTTTCTAAATCGAAAACACTTAAAAATCAAGGTCTTAATTGACTTAACTTCTCTTTTGCAGACCCAGATGGTGCTTCTGGTCATCCTCCTGGTGGCCATGATGGACTATTTTGTAGGAGCCTGTTTTCCACCAAACGATAAACAGAAAGCGGAGGGATTCTTGGGGTGGAGTGGTAAGCGATGGAAGTCTGTAATAGAGAAATAGTATTCAATCTTATTTGCAATACCTTTGCCTTTTCCATTAATTCATTCGACTTTTCCATTCTATTAATATATATTTCCGGAGATAAACTGATTCATAACTATTTAACAAAGTTTCTCTAAGGGCAAAATGAGTGATTCAAAATTCTTAGATAAATTTATGCTAGGTCAGGCATACAAAAGCAAGTTATCATTCTAGAACAATTTATAACTTAAAATAGCGTTATAATAGGTGGGCTGAAAAGTGCATAGGCTGACACATAAATGGCGCTACTAGTATTAAATCCATATGATTTTTATTTAGCCCTAACATTCAAAAGACACGTGCATAAATTTGACATCTGTTGCACTATTAGTATGGGAGTTATAGCATTTTCAGTATTCATCACGTGCAGTCCACTCGGCTGACAGTCGATTGGACTCCTGTGTGAAATGATGGAGCCATGTTTCCTCCATTGTCACATATCGACGCGAAAATTCGGGTTTATTAAGATTGAGCAGCTCCAAACACTGCTTAGAATCATCAATTCGTTGTTATTTTAGGTCGATTGTGAGCTCACGCGGCACACACTTTGAACAGAGCTTTCGCATATCCAAATATTCATTCACGATATGTGCAACACGTTCCTTTGATATCTTTAGGGTCTCAGCTATCTCAATCAACTTCACTTTACGGTTATCAGAAATTATTATGGGGACTTTTTTGATGTTTTCGTCGGTAACAGCCTCTTTGGGTCGTCCACTGCGTGCATCGTCCTCGGTGCTCATTTCACCTCGTTTAAATTTAGCAAACCCCTTCTTTATAGTTGATTTTCTTGGTGCAAAGTCCGAGTAATGTTTATCAAGCCAAGCCTTGGCTTCTATAGTATTTTTTTTTCGCCAAAAAGCAATGCTTTATTAACACCCGAAATTCCTTTTTATCCATTTTTTTCCAACTCACAAAAGTTGCTTCATTAAAAATGCTTTAACTCACATACTAATAGTGCAACAGCTGTCAAATTTATACACGTGTCTTTTGAAGGTTAGGGCTAACTAAAAATCATATAGATTTAATATTAGTAGTGCCATCTATGTGTCAGCCTACGAACCTTTCAGCTCACCTGTCAGATGCAACAAATGAAAAGAGAAATTTAAAAAAAAGAAATGCTGATTAACTGTACTGTACAGTGGCATTTTGGAAAGAGCGATTTGCAGTCACGCAAAATCGCCTTGAGCATTAGGCAATCATCCCACACTTTCATAGGGTTGAATATATCCCTTTGGTAAAATTTTTCTTTCTACTGCTTGACGAATTTCGAAACTGCCTGCTGCTCTTTTACATTAGACATGAACCGTCGAAACTTTCAGGGATCTTTCCAAGGGACCTACGACATGAAAATAGCATGGGGACTGTAAGGCAGTTATTCGAGTGTCTCCCACTTTTTAGTGAGTGTAACTCCTGCGTTACGACACTTGCGATATGCATAATGTGCGTTATCATGTCGTAAAATTATCCCATTTCGAAATTACTTATGTACACTCAAGAGCCAAAACATTATGACCACCTGTCAATAACGAGTTGGCCCTCCTAATATTTTTTAATATAATTAATATTTTTGGCCCTCCTAATATTTTATAATATAATTAATATTTAATACAATTAATATAAAAATATTTGGCGCGCAACACAGTTTCAACCCGCCTTGGCATGGATTAATACCACCACTTAATACCAGTTAAATACCACTTCCACCTGATCACGTGCCTTCCACGTCATCCAGGCGAGTTCATTGCAAAATGCAGGGGTGGTCATAATGTTTTGGCTCTTGAGTGTAATTCTTAAAAATATACACATAGAACAAAATTAATTCATGCATATAAATGTTTGTATTCCAGTGCACAAAATGCAATGCCTTTTACATAAACTCCAAAGACGTTTCGCCTTAAATGCATATCGTAATCCCTCCAGCGTTTCACAATACCGTTTCCCAGTGACGGAGAATTCCTGAATCCTTGAAATCAATAAGTACGTTGGTCCTGTTTGGACACATTTGGTACAAACGTCACCATTGTTAATGTTTCAGCCTTTTCCCTTCGTAAAAATATACACATAAAACAAGGTTAATTCATGCATATAAATGTTTGTATTCCAGTGGACAAAATGCAATGCCTTTTACATAAACTCCAAAGACGTTTCGCCTTTGGTACGCCATTGTTAATGTTTCAGCCTATTCCATACACACTTCGGAAATAAAAGAATGCCACAACAATCGTGCCTTGAGGTCGGTGCTTACATACTGTCACTACGACTATCGTGTTTCTTTCTTTCGGTGGTTCAATTTTTCTGGTTAGCCGCAGCTTTCTAGTGGTTCGAGAAGTATTGATGAATCCATTCAAACATTTATGGAATCTTCATTTATTTACAAGCAGTATTTACAAAGATATACAGGGTTGATGGTAACATATCAAAGACAAATGTTCTTTTTAGAATAAAACAACTCGTTTCCACAGCAACGGCTGTTGTCCACGGCAACAGCCGGTTTCCACAGCAACCAACAGCCCGTTTCCACGGCAACAGCGCAATTCTGAATCGCTTCCAAACGATTTCTATAAAACTACCACGTGACGCTGTGTGGCGAGAACTAAAGCATAAAAATTCCAACACATACCACCGATCCGCTAATTTGCATATACATTGAAGCAATGCCCACAAACGGAAACTTTTTGAATCCCCCTTATATATTTCAACTTAGAAGCATAATTGTTAAAGTAGTATTTGAAGTTCTTGGTATTTTCAGCATTAAAGTCTTTACAATAGCCTCACAATATCAATACATGGATTGGTGAACATTCCTTGAATTAGTTCCTGATCATAACTTTTTCACAAATAGCAAATAAGCTGAATAAGTGAAGATCTTAAACAGTCTCCATTATAATGTATAAATTATTATATGAAATTATTTCATGGCCTAGAGAAAAATCGGTGCCATTGCTACAGTTTTTCTGTGGTCACGATTATCTCCGCAAGCACCTTCACAGAATTAAACTGACTCCTGAGCCTCTCTGTCTACTGTGCGATAACCAGGATGAAATGGATATGTCTCACTTTGCTTCCTGTTCTGTACTGTCTCCTGTTTCTTTATGGAAGCGTTATTGGATTGCCAGACTCAAGTAGATGAATTAACTAATTTCATTTGTTTCTATCTTGGCCTTGTATTTATTTTTTTCTGTAATCCTAAACTTGCCATTGGAAAAAAAAATATTATGAAGAATTATATGTAAAAATATTTTTTTAGGATAAAAAATAAAT